>PVKA01003471.1:0-109445 GCA_004027165.1 Ctenomys sociabilis
TCCCCACATAACATCTTTGGGTGGAGCAGGAGGGTCGCCACTCACCGCTGACATTTGCTCCTACCTCCACTCTCACTAAAACCTATTCATTTGAAAATGGCTGTTCTAGAGATCACCTAGGTCAGTTGGTGCTGAAGTTGTAGTTTTCATTTTCTTGGTGGACTGTTGATTCTAGTCTTCCTTTCTAACAGTTTTATGAGTTCTCATAGCATAGATATATTTATATGCGTTATAGGCAATCATCTCCATCCAAGAAACTCCATACAACATCTTCAAACATACTTCAAGTTCCTATCTTGGATTATTCATAAGTCACCAATTGTTTTGGTAAGGGAAAGTAGATTCTTTTAAGCTTTTTTTTTTTTTTAAGACTTCACTCAATATGATCTTTGATATCATCAGTGCTATTGCTCAATCGGTAGTTTGTTCTTCATTATTATTAAGTAGTACTCCATTATAACTGAAGTTGTTCATTTGTGCTCCTGCTAATGGACATCTGAATTATTTCCAATTTTTAGTTTTAAGAATAAGGCTACAGAGCAGTTCTGTGACCTTGGGTCCCATGTTTACAGCAGCTCAATTTGTTATAGCTAAATACTGGAAACAACCCAGATGTCCATCAACTGAGGAACAGATAAGGAAGATGTGTTATTTTTACACAATGGAGTATTATTCAGCTATAAAACAGGATAAATTTGAGTGTTTTGTTGGTAAATGAATGCAACTAAGTGAACATACGCTTAAGTGAAATAAATCAGACTTGCATGTGCAAATATCGTGTTCTCTTTAATGTGAGAACCTGAAAGAGATAAATGAAATCTGGAGGGTACAATAGACACTGGTAAAGGGGAATGAACTTACTGATTCAAAAGAAAAGATACTGAGCTAAGGAGAAGGACGGGAGATGGAGTGGGGAAAGAGATTTATCTATGTAGGTAAGCAGGATGGTTTTGACAACTGTACTGTGCATTTCTGCTGGTGTATGGAAAGAAGCAGTCAATAGTTTAATTTTTTTGTCTCCTCTCTTCAATTGTTTTTCTTTTTGTCTTCTGAATTTCCTACACATTTCTTTTTTTCTTTCTTCTTCCAATTTTACATGTATGTATCTAGTGATATGAATAACTGGTTGGAAGACACTATGTATCACAACAAATACTGTGAAATTCATATTACTTCGTTAAGTGAAAATTTGTATCACTTGTAATTTTTTCTACTTTAATTCTAACTTGTATTCTCTAAAAAATAAACATAAAGAGTAAGACTACCATGAAAAATTTTATGTAAGTCTCTTCTTTGACCATATGTTTTCATTTCTTGTTGATAGATCTCTCAAAGTGGAGTTCTGGGTCATATTTGGTAAATACATTTAACTTTATTAAAAAGACTACTGAGCAGATCACCAGTGGTTAGAAGAATTTACACTCCCACAACAGTTGAGAATTCTGGTGATGCACACTCTTCCCAACATTTGGCACTAACAATCTTTTGTTTTAGCTCTTCTGGTGAAGGTGAAACGGCATCTCAATATTGTTATAATTCCTATTTCCCTGACGTTTAATGATGCCAAGCACATCATAATTTAGGTTGCCAACCATTTATGTATATTCTCTTGTGTAATGCTTACTTGAGTCTTTAACCTGATTGTTTGTCTTATACAGTAGATTTGTAGAAATTCCTTACTTGTAGTTGAAATCTATATCTCTTACCAGATATAAATGTTGTAAATGTTTTCTTTGTATGTATTTGTCTGTTTTCTTAAATGTGGCATATTTTGGCAGGCAAACTATTTGATTATCATGATGCTCAATTTATCAATTTTTGTAGTTGTGAGTTTTTGTGTTATGCGTAAGAAATCTTTGATTCTCCTGAAGTCTCAAAGTCATTTTTCTGTACCTTCAAGAAGATTTACAGCTGTAACTTTATTTTGGGTGTATAATCCAATCCAAATTAACTTTTTAGCATGGAGATAGCATGAAGGTTCACTTTGCTCCTGAAAATTACTATTTCTTCATAGAGTATTTGCCTTCAGGTTGGGAAACACTGGTCTCCCACTATATTGCAACATCTAGTTTGCATGTAAGTTGTAGGTGCCCACAGCATGCTGATCTTAATTGTCAACTGCATTCAGTGTTCTAGTAGAACTATTTATCCTAACACTAAGAAGTATTACACGAGTAGATCTTATAAACTGCACGTTCTGCAGCAGTTAGAGACTTTGAATTATATTAATATTTCAACCTGATTTCTTAAAGCAAAATCTCAGATATAGAAAAAACTCTCATATTTCTTCTTTCTTTCTTTCTTTCTTTCTTTCTTTCTTTCTTTCTTTCTTTCTTTCTTTCTTTCTTTCTTTCTTTCTTTCTTCATATATTTGGGACAAGATCTTGCTATGCAGTTCAGATTCACAGTGATCCTCCTATCTGAGCCTCCTCAGTGCTAGAATTACAGGATACACCACCACTCAGTTTCAGTGGTCAACATGGCACACCAGGGCTCCAAGGCCAGCATGGCATCACATACCAGGGATCGAACCTGGGTCCTTGCACTTGCCCCAGCCCCCAAAGTTTATAATTGCAGTGAAAGTTTTATAATTTAACTTATAAGCACAAATATTTGAAATGCAATGTTTATAAGTGTAAAATATCCAGGACTAGCCCCTATGCTTTAAGTGGGACCCAGCGGTAAGCAGGGAGTCCACCTCAGACAGCATGACCTCAGAAGGCAACAGAGAGGAGATGCTACAGAGAGCAGATGCTAGGTGTTCCTCTCTTTCTACTTTCATTCTTTTTCTTAAACTTAAACCCTCTCTGCAAAACAGAATTGACCATGATTTATGCTCCAAAGGATACAGGTACTCCTTATAAGGATCCTGGAAGAACTGGAGACTGGCTCATAGCATGTAATGTAAATCATGAGAAATAATTTATTATTTGAGAATCAATAGCATGAGCATTTTCCACCCTTTCAATCAATTTCAAATTCTATTCAGTATCCAATTTAGTTGGTATCACAGGGCACAGCTGTTTACACCAGGACTCTGGGAGACAGAGCCATGAGAAATGCAAGATTGGACCCAGCCCAGGTAGCTTAGTGACTTTGCAAGATCCTATCACAAAATTTAAAAAATGAAAGAAAAAAAAGCTAAAGCTATAGCTCATTATGAAGGCCTTGGGTTGAACTTTCAAAAAGAAAGAAGGAAGGAAGGAAGGAAGGGAGGGAGGGAGGGAGGGAGGGAGGGAGGGAGGAAGGAAGAAAGAAAGAAAGAAAGAAAGAAAGAAAGAAAGAAAGAAAGAAAGAAAGAAAGAAAGAAAGAAAGAAAGAAAGAAAGAAAGAAAGAGAGGGAAAGAAAGAAAACTAACCCTGCAATATAAGACATAGACTATTGACCAATAAACTAAGTCACTGTCTGTCACCCATGGAGCTCCTGGCAAGTTGCCACTCTTTCCTACTTAGCTTTCCCAGATACTAACTGAACAGCAGGTATCTTTGTCCCAAACTTTCTATAGAAAAAATTCAAAAATTACTTAATTTTATTATGAGTGAGCACTTTGATTTCCACAGTAGGATTGATTAATCCTACTACCTTTTGTCTATATTTTCCTGTAGAAATAGAAAATGTGGTGTAGCATGTGTGTACACATGCATGTGTAAAGTGGAAAAAGTAAAGAAATTATTTCTCTACCCTGAGAAAACTTACTATAGTCCCCTATTTCTGACGAATGTGCACAATGTCATCCTAGAATTTTTGGGTGATGAGCAGAGGAGGTTCTGAGTGTGCCTGGTGAGCAGACATTCTCCCCAGTGGGAGCAGGATGACCTGATAAGCACTGGTGGGAACTGCTTCTTTTTAAGAATTACACAAAATAGGGGCTGGGGAGATAGCTTGGTGATCTAAGCACCTGCCTGGCAAGTGCAAGGTCCTAAGTTCGATCTCCAATACCACATCTCCAGTAACACATGCCGTGGTGGCCACAGAGCCCCAGCTGCACCATGCCACAGCGGTGCATCACTATAATCCCAGCACTGGGGAGGCTGAGACAGGAAGATCAGTACAAGCCTGAACTGCATAGGGAGACCCTGTACCAAATGAATTAATAAAATTTGTTTGAAAAAGAATTATATAAAATAAAGCATAATATTTCCCCTTATATCAAAGCATTTATTAAGATTTAGGGGAAAGGATGAAGTGTTTGTGCTAAGAATTTCTATCAGCTTAATGAAAATAGCAGTTAATGTGCAGAATTCTTACCCTGACTAACTAGATGTAGATAACTGCAAACTAAGCAACTACATTGAGGAAAGCAATGTGTAATACAAAAACTATGCTTGAAATACCTGTTATCTTAGTCTTGTATATGTATACCATTTCTGAAGTCTTATAAATTTTTATTATACTCTCTTTAAAGTAAATTTTTTAATGTATCAATTATTTAATTAGGTTCTTAGTAAGAAATTCAGAACACGAATCTATGAGGATAAATTCCATTTGTCAGAGCAAAAATGGATCTCAGGTAGCCCAGAGCTGAGGAACAGCTTTGATTTTTGCTAAAATCTGTGAGTCCGCTGCTCCTGATCCACCTTGCACTGCTCTGAAATCTGGTATCTCTCTTTCTCGGTGTCAAAGATCTCACCCTCCTGGTGTCTGGGTTTCCGCAGCTTTTTCTTCTTGAAGTAATTATCAGTGAGGTTTTTGGGGATTTTCACTTTGCTGATATCAATTTTTGTCGAGGTTCTTCGTAGAGGAACATGATTAAGCCTAAGAGGCCCAGTCACAAGTAGCAAGCCACTGGCCAGCTGTGTCAGGAAGACCACCTTCTTGCCTCTGTGATGCCCAGTGAGGATGATCAAGATGGCCAGGAGTGACGCCAGCTCGATGTTTCCTCACATGCTGACCTAAGGGTTTCTTGCTGTGGCTCAAAAGCTTCTGGGTCACATCTTCAGTGGAGTAATATCTAGGCATTTTTTGAAGCTTAACAATGTGGGTGCTCCATTCTTGTCTCCACTGACTGATTTCTTGATCATAGTAAGAATTTTCTCCTTCTTTTTCTTCTCAACCTTTGATTTAGCAGTTGTGTACTTTCCCTTGTACAAAGCCTTTCTGGAACCCATAGCAGATCGGGAGTATCTACCAATTCCTCTAACCAGGACAGGATTTTGGCTACACGGAGGATGTCCCTTCTTGGACTTCTTTGCTTGTACCTTACCCTTTTTACCAGTACCACTGGCAGCTACTTTTTGGCTTAAGATTTCTTCTCTTTAGTGTCTGGCTTCTCAGTTTTTTGTCCACCATCTTGCAAGATGGGCAAGAGCTTCAAAGTACATTTTTTTAGAAAAAGGTAATAAAACAAAAAGAGACAAGAACAAAAATTTAAGATTTCTTGAAAGCATGTGGCAATATTCAGTCACGTGTTGCATCTTGCATAACTCATCTGTTAATCTGAGCAATACATTTGATGATAAAAAGATAATATGTCATTCATTGTTAATCAGCTATTTTTGTTTCAAAAATCTATAATACATGTATTGTTGTATGTTACCCTGGTTCTGTTTTTCTTGCTTTTGCTTTTACTTTTCAAAATACATGAAAATTATAATAAAAGATTTAGGGGGAAGGGAGATAATATGAAAGTAGAAGAGCAACTATTTCAGTAGAGGAAAGAAATGATTAATGAAAGAAGGAAGGGGCAAGGGAAGAAAAGCGAGAGATGATGATTGTATAGTAGCAAGATAAGGCTTTGGTTTGTGAACACTTCTATTGGAAAAATCTTGCTTCCATTCTCAAAGTCCACAGGATGACTCACAGGATCACGGGCATCTTCAAGCTGGCAAACACAGATGCAGCCAT
This sequence comes from Ctenomys sociabilis, assembly GCA_004027165.1. Lineage (NCBI taxonomy): Eukaryota > Metazoa > Chordata > Mammalia > Rodentia > Ctenomyidae > Ctenomys > Ctenomys sociabilis. Next base: position 5,846 of record PVKA01003471.1, read on the forward strand.
CTTCCACGAAATTCTAAGACAAATTTGGTTCATAAACCGAGGAACCACTGAATATTACATACACACTCAAATATGCCAGAATGAAACTCATCATTCTGTGTAGCTGATATGTACTATACTAATAAAATTTAAAAACAGGTTCTGTGCAATTTTTCAAGATGTACTGTGAATCCTCAATGCCAATAATCCTTTTATGTAAACATCTCTTCTAAACGTAAAGCTATTGCACGAAATGTCTAATAAAAATACCTAACACTTACTGCACAGATAATTTATACCATGTATTATTCTGAGTATTTTGCATGTGCTAACTCACCATTTAACTTGAAAAGCAATGAAATAACTAGCATTTTTACTCTCAGCTTACACAAAACTGAGAAAAAGAGGAGAACCTTGATCCTGATAGTTCAACTTGATTGAATGAAGAAACAGCAATGTGGTGAAGTACATCTTGAGTGTGTCTGTATGGGTCAGGAGCTGTGACCTTGAGTACTACACACAGTCCCTAAGCCTATTCCACTCTAGCACTATCACCTTCTTGGTCATCTGCTTCTTGGCTATACTCTTCCTTTCCATCATCATGTCCCTACCTTGGTGCCGGCTAACCATACACTGATTCCCCCGAATCCCTAAGCCAAATTAAATCTCTCTTAACTTTAGGTGTTGGGATTGTGTCTCAGATAACTAATACAGAAAACTGGTACTGGCACAATGGAGTAATTACTATGATTATACCTGATCATATGGTTCAGAAGCCTTTCTAAGTGGTTTGTGGGAGAAGTTTGAAAAGGTCTGGAGATAACAGTTACAGAAGCCTTAGTGTTCTAAGCAGAGATTAGTGAGAGATTCTGATGGGAGCTCTGAAGATCAGAATTCTGATAAGAATACAGACAAGTCAGGCTCATGTGGTTTCAGTTAAGAATGAAGACCTATTGGCAACTGGACTAAAAACCATGCATGTCAAATTTTGGCAAAGGACTTACCCACATTTTTCTCATGTTTTGAGTGCTTTATGAATGACTGAAATTAAGTGATATGGACTTACTGACCTAGGAGAGGCAATTTCAAGGCAGCCCAACATTAAGGCTATGGTATGGGAACATTTAGGCTATGACAAAAATCTGGTTGCCTTTCACAATATTTAAACAAAACATAAAAATTCAAAAAACTTAAATTTTGATCCCAGAAGAACCATGTGTAAAGCTGAAGTCAAAGGATATCAGATTATTAGAGATTGGGGTCTCTAAAAAGAAACATAGTCCTAACTTGAAATGATGGTATATGCCTATAGTCCCAGCACTTGGATGGTTGAGGCAGAAAGATCACCAAAAGTTCAAGGCAAGTCTGGGACATATAGTTAATTCAAGGCCAGTCAAAACTATACATCAAACAGTCCTTTATACGAAGCCAAGGAAAGGGATGACCTCAGGGCATCTTAGAAGTGAGCAATACTTCATTTACTTTAGTCTCAAGAATACAAAAATGTAACCACTCATTTGAGAAGGAGTTCCTGGGACCTTTGCTGAAGGAGTGCTTCCTAAAATTTTCCCTCTGGAATTTGTTTCACAATGCTATTGGACCATGGCAGGCCCAGTATCTGAGTTCCAACTCAGATACTGGGCCTGCCATGGTCCAATAAGTCTGGGATACTCTTTCTACTAATGGCCAAATATGATATTTTCCACATGATTTTGGTTTTACCAACATGAAGAATACAAGAGTTGGGATGAGGAAATAGCTCAGCAGCATAAGCACCTGCCTGGCAAGTGCAAGGTCCTGAGTTTGATCCCCAGTACCGCAAAAAAAAAAAAAAAGAAAAGAGTTGTGAGGTCTGGGATCTTTCCACCTGGAATTTAGTGGAAGGCCTTGGAGGCAGACAAGGAGCCCTAGGAGGTTGGGAAGTAAATCTGTGAGAATGAAGACAAAGATGCAGTGGAGATCTCAGAAAGTCAGAGATGCCAGGAACATGGAATATCTGCAGGTGGTATGAACCAGCAAAACAATAGAGGTGGGTTCACTCAAGCTCTCTGGAGTTCATAGCTAGCCACCATGTGCCCCAGTTGACAGATCTAGAACTAAGAATTTAATGTTTACCCTGCTCAATTATTTTACTCTTTCTTTGGTTCTATTTGTTATTATCCCTCGTCCCTTCTCTTGGAAATAGGAATATTTACCTTATATCATTGTACCTTGAGATTACAAAACTTGGTTTTTTCTATTATTTTTATAAAGATTCACACCTAAGAGTCTCCCTTGAGTCTCGAAAAGAATTTAACTTAGACTTTTGAAAAACTGCTGGAATTGTTACAACACTGGGGTAGGTATTATTTCATTTTTTCAGTTGCATCCTGTTAGGTGGAATTGTCAACTCATTATTGTGGGGTTTTTTTGGAGATTAAGTATGGTTTAAGAATATACTAATGGGTTCATTAGTATAGAAGAAGAGTTAGATTATGACAATCACTATATGTCAACTTGATTATATCAAGAAACACATAGTAGATCAGTAAAGCACACTTTCAGCTATGTCTCCATGACCTTGGGTACCATTTGTGGTTCTTGGGCTCTTTCCTCTCTGGCACTGTTACCCTGCTCTGCTTCTTGGATGCCATAGACTAAGCATCTTTGCTGTCCCACACTCCTCAGGCCAAATGTTTTTAGCGCTGAGCCAGTTCACCATGGACTGAATCCCCAGAAACAGTGAGCCAAATTAACTGTCTCTTCCTTTACGCTGTGGGTGCTGGGAGCTGTGTCTCAGCCTTGAAATGGCTGACTAATACAGTAAGTTATTTGTTCCGGGCTACATTCAAACTCATGGAGTCTGACTCTCCAGCTCATTTCCTTCAGAATGGGCTGAACTGTGTCTTTCCAAAATTCTAGTTTTGAAATCCTCAACCCTACTGCGATTATATTTGGAGATAGGCAGTACTTAAGGTTAAAAATGAGGTCATAAAGGTGGCTCTCACTCCTATACTTGTCTCTCTTTCCCCCTACCCTCCTAAGCACACAGAGAGAAAATGACATGTGAGTAAGTAGGCTTGTTTATTTTATTTTTTTATTTTTTGTGGAACCAGAGATTGAACTCAGGGCCTTAGTGCTTGCCAGGCAAGCACTTATTCTACTGAGCCATGTCCCTGGCCCCACGAAGGCTTGTTTATGAGCCATGAAGAAGACGCTCAGTAGGGCTTGAATATCCATTAAACCATCTAATCTACGGCATCTTGTTTTAGCATATTGAACAGATTAAAGCACTATGGAAATTATCTTTTTCAGCAGCTTCCAAAATCAGAAGGACCACAAAATTTAATATTAGTTTCCCTCATTACTTATTCTCGTATTAGAAACTTGCCCTTTTTTTATTGTTTTACAAAATGCTTAAAGCCAATGAGAAAGTGAAATCTTATTGAATTTTATCATTATCAATATTCAGAGATTTTTTAAATGTATGCATTAATACATATATTTAAAGTTTAAGACATGCTTACTACATTGATCTTTGCAAAAGAAAGAGAAAAGCTTCTGATCAATATAAATATAGAAGTTTCTAGTTAGATTGTCAGCATAACTAGATTTTCCTGCAGTGACTCTGAAATGAAAATGAAGATGTTAAATGTTGGCCGTTATAGTGTTTCCCATTTATTAAAAATAATCACAAAGCATTACTATTAATGCTGAATCTCTAGCATTTTGATCTTGCGAAATGAATTATCAGTGTCTAAATGGTCCTTGTCAACTCTAACATCTATAAACATTTAAGTGGTATTGAGCAGATTCCATAATCTGATCTGCTTTTAACTGCGGAAATCAATGCAGTTATTAAGAAGCTATTTGAATAATTCATGTTGTAAGAGAAGGCCTTTGGAGTAGCTATAATGTGTTTGCATCTTAATGGTATTTTAAATAAAAATGTGTCTTGCTGCAATGTACATTTAGTAAGCAAGACCAATCCTCACCCATCAGTTCAGAGGTGGTGATGAAATTCTGACAGTTTCAGAGAAAGAGCTGAGCTATCTGGCTTTGATAAATATGGGAGTTAAGGGGAAGTTTATTCTCAGAACCTCAGAGGAAGACAGTATCTATGTACCCACCACCTTCTTGATGGGATCTGACATTCTCTTGTGATACCTTCCAGTGATATCACTGCAAGGCCATTCAGCCATGTTAACCAGATTAAACGCATATTTTTGGACCGCCAAAAAGTATTATGAAGTGCAAAAATTTTTAACTCTGAGCAGTTTTCTTCCCCCTTTATCTGATACACTTCCCTCACTGTGGTCAGAAACAACAGCTCAAAAAACATTTTCAGTTTCAGACAAATATTAAAGGTTCCCCAAATTATCTACTCCCTGCATCAACCAAAACTTGAAGCACCATGCCATGCGCTCCAAGTTGTGAAATCATTCTGTGTGAATTCCTCCTATACACAGGACTTGTTGTCATTTTCTCCCGGACCAAACAAGTGCTTTCCAGGTAACTAGGACAGAGAATTATTCCTTATGCTGAGCCCAAATCTGTCTGTAGACCCTGCTACCTATTTGTTTGAATTTGTCCTTTGAGGTCACTTGTCAAGAAGAATCTCTCTTCTACCTGCTGCCTGCTGAGCTCTTCCATTGAACTCCATCTCCAACTCATTCTCTTCACTGCTTTAGGACAACTATTGGACTCTCCAGGCTTTCAGCTCTGCACGGGACTCCTACAGCTTGAGCCATAAAACATTCCATATTTTCACCTTGACTTTCCTACAGACCCACTCATAAATACTGCTGCACCTTGCATGGCCACCTAAATTGCTTGCTGTTGTAGAAAAGCAGGGGCTTTCTCCATCTCCTGTCATTCTCTCCACCTAGAACATCCCTCCTCCTTAAAGCAGCTAACATTTAGCCTGGGCAGGCAGCCTTAGAGTGTGCAGGAGAAGACATTATCAGCACAGGCTAATTGCCATGAAAATCACCCTTCAAAGCCTAGCAACACAAGGCAAGTTCACTTCTCTTACAGATTAAAGTGGAGGGCAGTACTAGTAGGTGGGAGAGTGAGGTGGACATATCCTGAAGGAGCCAGCCTGCTTCTTTCTGAGAATGTTGTCGCCTTTAACAGCTGCCCTCCAAGGCATTTCAGAAAGGAAAAATCATGAATGATTGTGCAGAGCATTTTGTTTTCAGGTCAAGATGTGCTACACATTGCTTCTGTCTACAACCCAGTGACCGGGCTTCAAAATTACAGCAAAGGAAACTGGGAAACATAGCTGCAGATGAAATGCAACAGGCCCAAAGGGGATCATGCTTTAGATAGCTGTTTCGGGTTTTCCCAACAAAGCCTGTGCTTAACTATTGTCATTTGGGCTGGTATATAAGGAATGCAAGAATAGACTGCATTATAAAATGGTAATTACACAAAGATAAAAACAGTTGCTAGACTAGATGGTGGAATTTCATTTTATTTGCAACCCAGATTAACCATAAACTTCTGGAGGGCAACAAAGTAATCTTCACTTTTGTACTGGTAGCAGTCAGCGCAGGACATCCCTGCCACAAATGCTCGTTTATCCTTGGGAATGAACGAGTGTTCACCTGCTCTTTCTGTTACTCCTAACTAGATTGCTAAAACAGAACTTGAAGATCCCCAAATCAGGATGTACACTGGCATGGCCCCTTTGACGACAGCAAATCAAGATGTTGCAGCATCTCTTACTGTAGATGGGACAGTGCCCTCGACGGTGCCCTTGATAAGCACAGCGATGAAGCCATCTTCTTTTTACACTGAGCTGGATCTTATTTATCACTGAATCTTGAGAACTTCTGGAAGTTTCTCATGAACCCATTGTGAAACACCCAAAAATATTTTTATGCTAACTTAATCATATCTTTGGTGTATTAAATTGATTTTCATAACAAAAATAACAAAACTTGATAAAAAGAGCTGAGTTGATTTTATGGCTTGCGATTGTCATTACATCCACTCATAATCTGTCTGTGGTTATTCAGTGTTCATTCCATAGTAACAGCTATAATAAACATTAACTTAAGTACTGTTTTTTTTAGAAAGCTGTATTATTAAATAAAATGAAATGGTGGAAATTATTTAAATGTTTGGATTTGGCAACTATTGTCCCAGCATTTAATGCTGGTTGTGTCTCTGCAGACAAAGAATGAATGTCTTCTTCTTTTGGATCAAATCAGTACAAACTGAGATATCACTAGGAAACTAAAACAGCAGGAAAGGCTGTCTTCCTTTCCCAGGCTATAAATAAGCAGGAAGGCAAAGATAAAGACTGAAGTTGCTCACAAGCCAATATTTTGAAACTTGTGTTGACCTGCCGTAAGTACCTTAATACTGTGACTTTCATTTTTTAAAAAAATCCCTGAAGTGTTTTGAGCTAAGAAAAGAAAATTACAGTGTGCTTCTTGTCTTGAAACTATACTAACTGCTAGAGAAACAGGGTCCTGAAACTTCATTTGTATACATTAAACTTTTTCAAATGTTTGCTCTTTGGGTGTTGGTTGTTCTGTGCAAAAAATCTCCGATTAGCTGGGTAAAACATTCAGTCTCTAGTGCCTTCATAGTTTTTATCTTCTTTGATAAGTAGGATAAAGAAGTAAAGGATGCAAAAACTAATCCAAAATGTATTTTCTCTATAGTGTACAAGTGCAACCTACATTGGAATTTATACTAGTAATGTATTATTACGTAATAATCTCAAATGCTTTATATTAGTAAATTTTAAATTTACTCCAAGTCAGTGAATCAAATTAAATATAAAAATGAAACCTTAATATATCATGCAAAATTATTTAAGATTTTCATTTCGTTTTCAAAACGTATAAGTTCTTCATAAACCGGATGGATCAAACCTTAATAAAAACATGTTAACCAGGCATGCTATAATCCCAGTACCATGGTGGGTTTGAGCCCAGTCAGGGCAACTTAAGAGACTTAGCAAGATTCTCACTCAAAACAAAAAAAAGAATAAAAAAGGGGCTAGGAATATAGCTCAATGCAAAGGTCCTGCACTTAATCTCCAGTACTACAAATAAATAAATAACAATAATAAAATAAAATAAAAGCCTTTTTAACTTATCCTTAGAGAGACTGCCCAGAGAGACTGAGGGTCAGCCATAGCTGCTTGGAGTCTTGTCCTCTGGACCTCTACAGGTACGTGGTCAAGTTTGAAGCCCAGAAAATGAGGTCAGTTACTAGAAGACTTCGTGGAATTACAGGAACTGAGCAGAGATGAAAAAAGAAGACAAAGAGTTTGATTTGGAGGCCTCTGTGCCCCAGGAAATCCTAAATTATTATCTTCAGGCCCCAGGGCCACTTATGGCGAGCCAAGTTTCCCTCGTAGCATGGGTGCTTTTACCAAGTCTGCAGAGGACAGGTGTAGACTGACCTGCTACAAGAATGGCGATCCTGGGTATCGAGTGGCTGGTTATTGAGTGCCCTATAATGGGCCATTCAATCAGAAATCTAACCACTGCAGAATAGGACAGGGAAGGGTGACACAGAACTGGTCCTCACAGGGCTTGCAATCCAACTGTGAAGTTCAGCACTCATAAATAAGTTCTAATATTACAAACATCTCCCAGGAGAAATTAGGAGCTATAAAATCATAGTAACGGGAGTTCCTAAGTTGGTGGCAGTAGTAGTGAATGGGTGGCAGTCAGGAATTCTTCCTAAGAGTGGTAAGTCTTACATTTGTCCAAGTAACATAAGTTATGACACCTTATTATTTCCATTTGTTGAATAGGGTAATAACAGGACCTACCACATGGAACTCTCGTGAAGATTCAGTTATACAAACAAAGAGAACACTAACCACCATCACAATCACTGGGATCAGTACGTTTATGCAATTTTTCTTATTATTATGACACTTATTATTGCCATCATTATTGGCCTGGATGATTAATAAAAGTTAGCTAGGCTAAAGGAGCAGAGAGAGAGACAGTGGGAGGAACTATAACTCCAGGTAGAGAGAAAAATAAACGAAAAGGCCACAAAATTCTGTGTTTCCTCTGAGCAGATAGAATTATGGCATGAAAAAGGGGACAGAGGGGGAGACACAGACAGACAGGGGCAGGGACAAGGAGAGGGAGAGGGAGACAGAGACGGAGACACAGGCAGAGAGAAACCGAGACAGAGACAGAACACGCAGAGGGATCACTGGGAAGGAAGCTCCTTTTGAATCTGTTCCAAGCTCCTTGCGTTCTTGCCATCCTAAGTACATTTGGCTTTGCTTTTTCTTTCCAGACACTGTATTGTGACCTTGCATTCTGTAATATTTTGCACTTTCCAAATATTTCCTACTAAATATGTATATTTTCATGATTTAGTAAAAGAAATATTTTAAAAAGTGATTCCATCATTTTTCTCTTCATGACAACTGAACTTTCATGAAGTGTGGGTTTTTGTTTATTCACAGGCCTCTTCTAGCACTTTGCACTCCCTGAATACCTAGCTGCCACCACCCTATTAAAACTTTCTTAGAAAAGTCTTCCATAAAGCTTCAATATTATGCTTCGACAATGTGGGCCAGCTCTCTCACTCACAGCATTTTATAACCTCCTCTACCCTACAAAATCAAGGTGCTTAGTAAAATTGCTCCTACAGGTTTATCTATGATTCCAGTGCCACTTCCTGCCACTCCCATTACACACTCTTCATACCATCCCAGCTAGAGAACTTTTCACAATCTCCTGAGCCAGCATAGACTTGGATACCCCTCTAGCTCTACCCCAAGTACAGCCACTCAACCTTCTGCCTGTAGCAAGATTCAGCTCCTTCTGAACCCTAATATCACCTCCATGTGGACAAATTTCTCTTACTCCCTGCCCCTGACGCCAGCCCTTGGAAGACCTTCCTGTAAAGCACTCATCCCATCGCCCTCCAAAGAGACAGACATTGCGCTCTATACCATGAATTCTACCAAAGCTGGACTCTACTCACTTAACATTTGTTTCTTGCTGGCTTTGCCCCATAATTCGTAAAGGCTGGTGTTGCTGCATTCAAATAAAGAAAGCATGAGAAGAGCTTCTGCAAAGAAATCTTCTGATGGGCAGATTGCTTAAATCAGACATTGAAGAGACCAAATGTGATTCCAGCTATTTATCCTTTTCTTGAAATGTTACGTTTCTCAACTCAGCACTCATAACTGATTCTCGCTGCTTACCAGGCGCAGTGCTAGGCACAATGTTTGGGTATGTATGGTCATTAAGATGTTGAAGAAATGCACAAATGAGTACATGTCTACAGTCTGTAGTAAATGCCTTACAGGGAAAGAACAGGAGATGAGGTAAGATGACAGTGAGAACTGGAAGTGCTGGTAAGGAGGAATTAATGATGTGAAGGGGAAAGTCCATTGAAAAAGGGGAAGAATGCTCTGGAAGGTCATGAAGCAGCAGGGAGGGCAGTGTGCTGAAGAAAGTGAAGGGCGCGGAACTTGGGGAAGAAGGGCATGTGAGGAGCCACCCATAGTTTCTATAAAGCAAGCTAGTTCTGCGGTAGGCTGTGTACTTTCTTCTAAGTGGACCTACAAGATTTTAGGCAGTGAGGAGAAGAGTGGTGGTAATGTAATAAGATTTATCTTTTACAACTATCCTGAGGGCCGGTGAGACAGCTCAGCAGACTAAGCACCTGCTTAGGCATGTGCAAGGGGCTGGGGTTCCATCCCTGGTACCACATCCTGTGCTGGCCCCGCTCCTAGGTTGAGCCAGGAACCAAGTCCAGACATGATGGCATGTGGCTGTAATCCCAGCACTGGGGAGGCTGGAAACAGGAGGTCCACTAGAGTCCAATCTGTGTAGTAAGACCCTGCACATACACACACACACACACACACACACACACACACACACACACACACACACAAAACTATCCTGAAGTTTGAAATTAAAATTCCTTTTAGGTAGAATTACTCATAGGTTAGAAAAATTCTCCATTTATTTGATTTTTTTTTCAGTAAATAGACAATACTAGTTATTTGAACAGCCCTTAGTCAAACATTATACTCATTAGTCCATCTCTGATCACTATTGGAAGTTAAATGCAAACCAGCTCTGTGCTCGTGTTTGTCTGACTCACATATGCTTCAGGTCTACAATCGCAGTACAGAACCCTGTCCCTAAAACACCACCTAGTGCATGTCACCATGTTTAATCAGGGCTATCATTCCCACGTGTATAAAGCGTCTTGTCAGGATACAGACTGGTATCTGATGTTGACTGAATCTCAGTTTTTCATTTTAACTTCAGTTGAAAGCTTGGCCTTTGCTACCTCAGCTGATCTTGCATGTAAGGTAGAAGAAACAATAAAGGCTGTTCCTTTTGTGTGTTTATGTCTTACTCTTCTCTGCTGAGAACAAAATCATTCAAGTTACGGTTATGTCACAAAAGTAGCTAGCATGCAGTATCAGTTTTAGAATGTTCTTGTGACATTTTCTTCCATCTAAAGAAATGTTTCAACCAGGAAAGGTGAGATGAAAGAAGCTGTGAAACACAGCTCTGGATCTAACACAGACTGAAGGAACGCATTTGAACTGGTGGACCACGGCAGGCAAGGAAGAAGCTTCCTGGGTACCACGGATGCTGCAGAAGCGAGGGTGAGTATGCATGGAGAAGAAACAAAGAAATCCCAGTCACCCAGCCAAGTCAAAGAAAGAGAGCATAAAACTTCTACCCAGCCCATATAATGTAGGAATATAAACTCTCTCCCTAAGCTTTTTATGGGCAGTGATTGATCTGTTATAAAAACAATATCTGAGCTGAGTATGATGGCATATGCCTGTAAGCCAGCACTTTGGGAGACTGAAGCAGGACAGCAGGTTTAAATCCTGCCTGAGCAACTTAGTAACTTTTCTGAGAACCTGTCTCAAGATTAAAAATGTATAAAAGGCTGTGAATGTAATTCAGTGTGAAGGTACTGGGTTCAATCCTTGGTACCATAAGAAAAAAAAAAAATTGAAAATAAAAGAAACAAAGCAAACAAGAGACTTAATGGTTTCAGAAAAAAATATCAAAAAAAATGTGATCTATATTTATAACACACTGATAACAATACCATGACCAAAAGCCCATGGACTCACTATATACTGTGTGCTAGGAACTGTAATAAGGCTTTGCTTGGGTTTCTGACTTAAACTTCCTATCATCTCTAGATGAGTAGGATTTTTATTTCTCTTTGAAAGATGAGGAAACTGCTTCCAAATCCAGCATCACAAAGCTAGAATGTTAAAGTGAGGTAACTATACATAAGCTTTTTCATATCATATGCAAAAATGCAGTGCCATAAATTTTGTGTGCCCATACATGTAATGAAAATACAAAAATAGTTATGGGGATAATAAACCAGACAGGTAACTTCTAAAGAGAAAAAGATTAAAACGAAATCAAGTATGAGTTCTACGGGCATAAAATGCATTTATTATACGTTAGTTTTTAAATACTTGAATCAAACAAAACAAAACTTTACTCTCCCAGAACTAGGCAATAAGATGCATATAGATTATTTTATTCTCTATATTTTTATATTTTCTGAGTATGCTATTAACATTTAAATTATGATTACTTCAGAGCTTCCCTAAAGTGCACCAATAAAAAGGAAACAGAAGTATGTTTTCAGAGTTGGCCATATAATAAAGCCAAACTTACACAAGAGCTTTTGCAAATGAACTCTATGTAAGTTTCTCCATTTTTTAAACATAGATAACTGATAATTAAATGAGATAAGATTGTTACCATAATCCTTTAAATGGAAACTTGTCGATATAATAGTCTAGATTGTCCACTTGAGCACATCTTAGCATAATTTAAAGCTCTCAATAAGTCACAATAGACTGAGCACAATTTAAACAGTACCTATCCTGTTCTGTCTTGAGACAACCACAGGGGCTACTAAGACAAGAGCGACTATTGTGTGTCCCTACACCTGTGCAAACTGAATGCTTTGGGGCTGTTCCTGGTTTTCATATTCTGCCTGCTCCCTCACTTGCAGACTATCAACTCTCACTCCCTGCTAATGCAGTACTAAGCTCCACCAGCACTCTGCCCATCTCACATGTGACTGCTTCTATAAACTCCTCCTATGGTCAGGGAGGTAGCTTGGTGGTCTAAGCACCTGCCTGGCAAGCGCAAGGACCCGGGTCCAACACCTGGTACCACATACTATGCTGGCCCCGTGCCAAGCCGACCTTTGAAACCAAGCATGGTGGTGCACACTTGTAATCCCAGCACTCAGGAGGCTGAGACAGGAGGATCACTGAGTCTAAGCTGCATAGTGAGACCATGTATCACATCAATCAATCAATCAATCAATCAAAAAAAAAAAAAAGCTCCACTTGTACCACCCACTGACTACTGAATTCTAATCAGTTTGATTCAATGTGTTTGTGATCTATTTTAACCTGTACTTGTTCTCCACGGGTTATTTCACCAGCAATAGTGGAAGAGCTATTGGGCCAAACAAAACATAAGTGCTTTCCAACAAATTTCAGTTAGCCAGATCCCAGGACTTTGTGCCACTTTACATAGGTTGAAAAGACTAAGGTTCATGAATTTGTAGTTACATCCTCATTTTACACAGAGGTACACTGAGTTCATAAATACTGACCAGTAGCTCACTGCTAGCATGGGTGTTTACCAACTCTGAGGCCCTGGGTTCAATCCCAAGGACAAACGGGCGCGCACACACACACACACACACACACACACACACACACACACACACACACACACAGAGGAACTCAGGTCAGGCTCCCACAACTAAGAAGTGCCCAGTGGGGACTCAAGCCTGTTTATTTCTGTTCTTGAATTTCTCTACCACAAATGGGGTGGGGAGAAGCAAAATGACCATTTCCTGCAGTAATAATGGCCAAAAAAAAGGAAGAAAGCAATTTGTTTAGCATATTTATAGTAAGAATAAAATAATGTCACAAATCATCTCATAAAGCATCCTGAAAGTGTAAGGCAGGAGTCAGAGCCTAGAGCACAGATGACCACACAGGCGGCGTACGGTGTCTAGTCAGCGGGACGCGACTGCCTGTGCACTCACAGGTTCTGGTGTTGGCCTGAGGCTCACGCTTCTTGGACATAGCTTACGGGTTTTGAAGCACATTACTGCATACAAATAACTAAATATACAAAGATATAGAGGTTTTCTGAAGGCGCGTTATAGCTCACTAAATTAAAATATCACTAGAATCCATTTTGTAAATATCATCCCACAACATTAATGATCATCTTATCCAAAAATTCACTTATTTTTCGATTTGGGCCCCAACTGGGTTGTCCAAATTTACTGATTCGTTTAACCCTTATTTACTGAGTAGAGACTCAGTGCTGGAGATGCTTTGTGCTACCTACAGTGCCTGGCAGGGACAGAAGTAACCAGCAACAGGCGTTTACCTACACTCAGAGCTTATCATTGGGCTAGGCAATGAGCTTTCTTTTACTCACAGTGACCATTAATCAGTATTTTCAAAGTAGATTCAGAAACTTGCCATCGAATTTGTTTGTAAGGTCAAATAAAAATAATTCTTTCCAATTTACTAGTATTTACAGTTACCTAGTTTGTTACACAGAATAGAGATGTCTGCGTGTGAAAAGCATACCCTCAAAAAGTCTTGCGACTTATAGTCACATGTTGGGCTCCTGCATCTTAAAACAGAGACAGAGAAAGATGTCTCAAGAGAAATTTTTTAAACACAAAATCCAATAATGTCCTACACGCAAAGGGTTTGCAATGATGGATTCCTGGAACAAGCTCTCACACTGCATTCACTTGCAGTCTTAATGTGCTGCTCTAACTTTTTGAAACCACATATCAGAAATGCCCAAGCAAACCCTGCATTAGTTAAATAGCTCCTTTGTGCAGGCAGCAATTTTAGGATTCTGCTTTGGAGGTAAGTCCTTATAGTAAGTATAGGTAAGTCGTTATATTCCTAGGTAGTCTAATCATTTTGGTGTGGTTCACATGCACACACACAAACATTACAATAATACTTTGAGATTGTTTTGTTCAGAGTTAATTCGCATTTGTATTCCCATTAACCCTCTCAATAAGAGTGTCTATAGCACTACAGATGGTTTTCATTTGTGTCGATCAAAGCTTTTTTTGTCTCTTTTCAAATGCTGGCATATTTATTCCTATTTCCTATAAGTACCTACCATTTCTTAGTATTACTAAGTTATTGTCTTTTTTAGAAAATATTCTGCTTGGTTCCCCCAGTACATGACATTTAATTTTATCTTAGAAAAATAAACAGGACACCACAGAAAGCACCATCATTCTTTCTGCTTCCAAGTTTCACATTAGAAACACTTTCCCTTGATCTTTCATGATATTTTTGATAGCCTAAATGCTTAAAAGATTATATATATTTGGGGGAACTTCTAAATCCTTAACTCTTAATGGTATATTTCAAATAACCAAAAATGAAACAAATACTAATCTTTAAAATTTCGATCAGAAGTTTGATTCAACATCATCACACTTCCGACTTGTTCTTGACAGTGTTTTCATTAATCGTCTTACTGCCAGCGATCAGTGGGTATTTTATGACCAAAGTTCTCGATAAATAATTTATTTCACTTTTCCATTACTTGGAAAGTAATGTTCAGATTATTGTCCATGCTAATACTCTAAGCATAGCCATCCACTCAGTAAATAGATGAGCTGAGGTCTAATGCATGTATCTTCCTTCTAAGAGGCCAATTTGTCAATATTGATTAATACCAATGTGCACAAATGTGCGTAAGGAGAGAGGACCTTTCTCTGAGTACCATTTTACTGAAGCTTGCTGACTCAAGGAAAGATTTATGTATGGCTCTTTCTATACTAACAGCATTAATTGGGAAGAATTCTTAATTATAACCTAACAATTAAATTCATTAACCTTGTAGATTTAAGTTAAAACAACCTCTGAACCTACAGAAGGTAGGCACTCTGGCAAACAGAGGATGACCTCACTTTCTGAACTCTTCCATTCCCACCTAACACAAGGGCACTATGGTCAGTGCCCAGCTTCTGGTCATAAATTCAAGAAGGATCTACTTTATTATGGCTACCAGAAGTTGAAGCCACTTCGTGATTCTTAAATGCACCAAACCCAAGATGCAGGAGGACGATGGCCAAATCTGGGAGCCTTCCTTCCTCACTCAATGTATCATTATGCACTATGAGACGCCACAGAGACCACACAGGAACCTCCAACAGGGGGCCTTGTGAATCACAGCTTATCTGATCCTGGCGACAACTCTGCTAGGTCACATTGCTTCTCTGGTTTTTTTTGTTTGTTTGTTTGTTTTTCATTTTATTGAGAAACAAACAGCAACGAGACAGCTTCAAAACTGATTAATAGGACAGTTTCAATAATTAATACATTGGACATTGTTATCTTCTTAATGGTTATTCATAGTACAAGATGCAGACAAGATATCCTAACACTATTCATACAAATCTTTCTTCTCATTGAATTAATGTCCATCCTAATTGTTCTGTATATATAGATATGAAATGGTCCTTCCTTTGAATCCCCTTTTTTGTTTATCCCTGTCAGAGATGGGTATTCCACTGGCATCTAAATACTTATAGGTCCGTGAATTCATCAAAACAATCCAACACAGTCCAGCAGTCCACAATAGTAGTGGGTTATCCGCAGGTTTTGCAGAAAAGTCTGGGTTCAGAGACAAGGAAACTCACGAAAGGTCACCACAGCACTCACGCAGTTACACCTACTTACGAGGGGTAGAAAGTTCAGGAAAGAATTGCTGCCATATATCAGTGCCCACTTCCTTTCCCACCACAGGCGACCCGGCAACTTTTTGTGCTTATCTGTATTTCTCTTTGGTAGTTTTGCTTTCTTTTAGTGGTGACCTTGACTCACAATACTCTGATTTCACCAGTGTAACCACAAAATGAAGTGGATATGCGGTGGGAAGAATGGAAGTGATTTTTGTTTTCTGAGCCCTGTTCCCTTCCCATGGCCTACTCAGCGCTCCTCTCAGGGTACACAGCATCCTAGTGCCCTCCTTGTTCTTCCCCCAATCTATTATAACAGTTAAATGAGCATTAATGCTTATGATTATCTCTCTTGGACAGCGTGTCCTTAAAACAACAATATTAAAAGAATAATGGTCTAATCGTAGCACTAGAGGCATCAGAGGGAGGCAGGGTGTTTGTGTGTAGCCTTGTTGGTGTTCTAGAACTGACCTCATTTTATTCAAATAAGTGTGGCTACCAAGGATGACTTCCTGTCCCTTGGATTTTATTTTAGTGAAGTTGGCACAGTGTATGCCAAGGTCCCTCCATCACTTCTGAAGGGAACTCTGTGGTAGCCAGTCCTGCTACACAGGTACTTTAGAGTCGCAGCATGCACACAGCAAAACAAAGGCTGGGAGACACCTCGTCCTTGCTCATCCACCACCCATCTCACGGCCTGCCTCCTTCAGCTATGACCTCCATTTCTATTGCTGGGTATTCCATTAGACACACACAGGTATTTGCCTACAGCAAACAACTCAGAAATATACAAACACAAATTTCCAGTAGAAAATGATAGCAAGGGGATCACAGATAAAAGTGAGAGTTTAATTTCCCTTCGACCTGTTCATTGTTTTCCTTCTAGACATTAACCATGTTGTCATTTGCTTCACTGTAGAACAATTTCTCAGGCTTATAAGCAGCTGAATGGAATCATTATTGTCATCTTCTTAATTGAATAATTTCAATTGGTAATGTTTTCTATTATAACAAAGGGCAAGTGGCAGAATAGACGACACAGAACAACATTATGGTTGTTGTTAGTGAGGAGGAGCTTTCCGTGCTCTTCCCCTCCAATTCTCTTTCTAAGCTCTCTGCTGCTTGGGCCACGAGGCCCCACACAAATAGGCTCCAAGAGGATGTGATCCTGGCCCCTCTGTCCTGACCCTGCCTTCTGTCCAGGATTTCTGGGAAGCAGCCCTGTGGAGTCCTTCTCATGGATTATAATTTAACATACTTGTACTGTACAGCACCAGTCTTGGGGCTCAAGAAAGAGGAAAAGTATTTCAATGACAGTGGCTGTCAGTGGAGCCCAGACAGAAGACTTTAAAACCAGGTGGCTTGAGATTTTAATTCTGCATATGTCAAAATGATTCTCCATCAGTAAGAATATTTGGCACAATTAATACAGAGTTGAGCAAGAGATAAGTAACATACGAGCCACGGTCATCTCTAGATTCAGGTGGGCATTTCAAAAGTAGAATGAAATCCTGATTTGAGGTTAAAAAAGCAGTGTTATGTTTGATATTTACACATTAAAGGAAAACAGTTCTTTATGTAGAATTGGAAACAAAACCCACTGTCAGAAGAGGCCAGGAAAATGATTTTAAAAATCTACAAAATTAATCATAATGATTTTTATTCCTTCTGACAAAACCAGGGTTTCATTTCTCCTAAATTTAGCTCCATACAAAAGAAGCTTCATCTATTCTAGGAAAAAAAGAGCTCTAAGATGTTCAAAGTAATCAGGAGAGGTGAATCCAGGAATGGCACAAATCGATTCTCATTCGCTCTCACTATTTAATCTAGAAATTTTGAGTAAGATATCTACTTTCACTTTACAAGAGGCATCTAAAAGGATAAGTAAGTAAGTTCAGGCTGGTAGAGACTAAGTATGTAGAACTGAAGAATGATTGTCGGGTAATCTTTTCAACTAGGATTGTTACTGGGAGGCGCACTCACTATTTCTTTCACTAGAAGATGCCTCTTGGCAGTTCAGGATCAACCTCAAAGCAAGGCATCAACAGTGTCTTTAACAGGGCCTATGAGATAGCTCAGCAGTCTAAGTGCCTACAAGTGCAGGGACAAGGGGTCCATCCCTGGTCCTGCATGCAGTACCGGCCCCTTCCGGGCCGGAGACAGAGTCCAGGCTTGGTGGTGCACACCTGCAATCCCGGAACTGGGGAGGCTGAAAACAGGAGGATCACAAGTCCAATCTGCAGTCAAACCCTGTACCAAATACACAAATGAAAAAAAAAAAAAAAAAGAGTTTCTTTAACTCAGTGGCTCCTATTTTATCCATGGTTCGTTCTTTCTTTCTTTTTCTTTTTTTTTTTGGTTGTCATTCACAAGTGTTTTCTTCATTATATTGTCTGCCTTTCTCTGAGATTTTGAATAACTAAATAGTACTTAGGCTACCCACTATGAATAAAAAAGGTCCACTGTTTCACTAACTAAATACTGCAGCTTCTTTGAAAGTACATGGAGGGAAGAGTGCAGATATTTCTTGTCTGCAATTGGAAGAGCTCGAGACAGTCCCTTCAGATATGAAAGCCACATCAGGATCCTTCAGTCCACGTGGTGATACTTTCAACAATGCATGCAAGGAATTCTGGGTACTCGCCATAATGTTTCTGTAACTGTAAAGAAAGGGAGTAACCACGTATGCATCAAAAAGTCAGCAGGAAAATAAACTATGGCAGAAGTATGGTAAGGAACGTACAAGAAGACGCAGAAACAACTCTGAGGGCACTGAGTACTTCAGCTTTGACAAACACCCAACACCTTCAAGGAAGTAAAGATGGCCTCTTAAGCAACTGTGCTGGGAATACTGGCTTTTACATGCCAAAGACTGAATGCAGACCTAGATCTTTCACTGTATACTAAACTAAAATCAAAATGAATCAAAGATCTAAATAAGAAACAGAAGCAATCTGCTGGAAGATAAAATAGGCTAAACACTCTTGAAGACATAGGTGTAAGCAAAGACTTTATGAACAAAACCACAACTGCACAGGAAATATTACAAAGAATGAACAACTGGGACCTCATCATATTAAAAAGCTTTTGTACAGCAAAAGAAACTAACAGAGTAAAGGGACAAACCAAAGAGTGACAAAAAAAATGTTTTACCAGCTATTCCTAAAAGAAGTAATATCTAAAGTACATAAAGAACTAAAAAAAAAAAAAAACCCAAAAAACCCACAGACTCCCAAATTTAAAGCCCCAGTCCAAAAATAGGCATCTGAAGACATCTATCAGATAAAGAAATACAAACTGTAAATAAACATATGTAAAAATGTTCAGTATCATTGATGATTCAAGAAATACAAATTTGGGCCACCCAAATAGCTCAGCGGATTAAAGCACCTGCAAGCAGGCACAGGGGCTGGGGGTTCCATCCCCAATCCTGCTGTGCCAGTCCTGCCCCTGGGGTCCTCTGAGTTGGCAACTGAGACTGGGCCTTGGTGGTACATGCCTGTAAACCCAGCTCTTGGGAGTCTGTAAACAGGGAGATCACTAAAAGTCCAATCTAGTAGTGAGACCCTGAACACCCTGTAGACCCTTCCCTAAAATACAAATTAAAAAAAAGAAATACAAATTTAAACACCGAGATTCTGTCTCACTCCAGAAAGAATGTCTATCATCAAGAAATCAACCAACAAAAAATGCTGCTGAGGCTGTGAGTAAAAAGGAGCCTTTCTTCATTATTCATGGGAGTATAAACTGATATCCCCTATTATAAGAAAATCAGTATGGAGAGTCCTCAAAAAACTACAACTAGAGATTCCATTTGACCCAGCTGTGTGGCCCTTCTAGAGATCTTCCCAAAAGAGTTAAAAGCATCATCCCACAGTGCTATATCCATACCCATGTTTATAGCAACACAATATATAAATCATGGAAACAGTGTAGAAGCCCACCATCATATGAGTAGATGAATAAAGAAAATGTGGAATACTACTTTGCCATAAAGAAAAAATAGATGAGACATTTTTAGGTAAATAGAAGACCTGAAACTATAATTTTAAGTGAAACACATCAGATACATGTTTAAATATTGTGCTGTTTCTCTTGTATGAGAACAAAAGAATCAATAAGGACCAAAATGGGACATAGGAAGAACATGTTCAAATGGGGAGGAGAATGAGGAAAATGGAAGGAGAGAATGAGAGACAGACAGAGAAAAAGAGAGAGAGACACACACACACACACACACACACAAAGCCTTCATTAATGGGAAGGGGAGGTGTTGGAGGTTGGAAGGGGAATGAGGAAAGAGAATTAAGCTATGTTATGCAGAGGTACAAATTCCCAAAATGAATGTGATACATATTTATGAAAAAATACATACTAGTAAAGAGGTTAAAAATAAATTGTAATACAACTAAAATACAGGAAACTACTATCTAATGAAATGAAGAAAACAGATATACATTTCATTAACATAGACATTTCTCAAAAACAATGTTAAATGGCTGGCCAGATAGCTCAGCAGATTAAAGCACCTACTTAGGCAATTGCTGGGACCGGGATTCCATCCCCAGTGTGGCATGCCGGTCCTGCCCCAGGGAGCGCTGAGAGGTGACTGAGACTGGGTGTGGCTGGGAGGCTATAAACAGGAGGATCACTACAAATCTGATATGTGCAGTGAGGCGCTACACGCTGTACTAAACAATTTTTTAAAAAAATGTTAAATGAGCAAAGTGGTTGGAAAGTATGACAGCATTCATGTAAATTTAAAACCACCAAATGCAGTTCTGATTTTCTCTTTTCTTCTTTTTCCCCACTTCTGGGAATTTGATTCAAGGCTTTAGTCCTGAGTGACAACCCCGGCCCTGCCCCACCCCCACTGGGACAGGGTTTCACCAAGTCAGCGCAGGGTTCAAATTTGCAGTCCTCCTGCCTCAGCTTCTCAGAGTACTAGGATTACATACAGTCTATTGTTTTATTGATATATTAAAATGTAGGACAAGCATGAATGTGAAGTATAGACTCAGAGTTGATAATGAGACATACCTCTGAGAGAAGACCAAAAGCAGAACATTATTTATTAAAGAATAAAACATAAAGCACATTGGACCAATGCTTTAATCTGTTAAAGCACTTTCAGATGGTGCTCTTTAATTGGCATTTTATCTTATTCTCCACAGCTTTCTGAATATGTTTTTCTTAATAGTGTAGGTTTTGAAACTTCACCTATAAGACACTCATTTGTTCAAATTCAATCAATTGTCTATGTGTTCATCAAGTATTAGTTGAGTGTTTCATTAGTCCTGGAATATGAAGAGTAGAAGAAAATCCTTTTCCTTGCAGGGCCCACACAAGACAAATTCTTGTTTAGGAACTCTGTCATACTACATGATGTAGGATTTTGTACACAGTAAGAAAAGATTTCCATTAGCTTTAAAATTACCCAAGAGTAACTGCAGTGTCCTTCTTTTAGAATAGTACGTCACTGTCACTCCAAAAATACAATTGTCAATATTTATCTTTAACTATCTTCTTGCCAAGAATTTTTAAAAGGGCATCTGAGAAAATGAATTTTGAAGATGTTCCAAAGTGAGTTATTATCAAACACACCATCATAATGACAAAAAGTCAAATAAACTGATCTTTCTTTGAAGTTTTTCCAAAGAGACAGATTAATTGGCTGAGTTGTCACCACTAATGACAACAGCATGTGATATAGTGAAACTTGAATTTGGCATAATTACTACAATAGCTTCCAACATCTTATGACTTAATTCTCAAGAAATTCAAGACTAAAAGTCTGTTCTGCTTTTCTTTAAGTTATCTGAATATATAGCCTTTGCACAGTAATTATGGATCATCGATAATCTGAAAAAAAATCAGCCCCAAATGTTACTGGCTAATTCCAACATTATTGTTTCTGCCCAACTCAGTCCTATGCCTTTTCACTTAACTTCTTTATTTAATAAAGATGGCAGAAGAGCCACACTGTGGAACCGAGATACGTCAGCCTTCAGGACCACACGTAGTGTGCCCAAGTAGCCCTTTCATAACAGGGCCAGGTCTTGGGGAGAGACAAAGTCAGGTCCCGACCAGTACAGATAGCAGGGAATCAGGCACAGACTCACTAATGGAGGTCTGAGTCCAGAACCCAGAGAAATTGCTGGGGTGTGGGGAGCACTGTTTTCTCTTCTCCCAAGCACCTTCTCCTGTGTTTATTAATTCTCAAGCATATGGTAGAGTTCAATACACTATAAGGCTGATTCAAATAATCCAATGCTATGCTTTGGTCTGAACAGGCAAGAGGAAACAAGAGGCTAGGTACATACCTTGGGCCTTTGGAGGGTTACAAACCCCACCAATCTCTTTCTCTCTGAGTGAGTGTGTCTCTCTGTCTCTCTGTCTCTGTCTCTGTCTCTCATACATTTACTTCTAGAATTTCAGTCTTTATCCAGTAATTATAAGCATTATCTACCTTCATAAAACCTCTTTCTCTTGATAACTCTAATACAGTATCTTATCTTAAAATGTATTTGGTTATTACTATCATGTTAGACATGCACCTAATTGTTTTATTATACTTTTATTGCCAAATGAATTACATCTGTCAATCATACATATAAAAACAAGTTTATAACACCATTTTCTTTTATGGCTTTAAATATATTAATAAGTTATATTGTAGTGACATTCTAAAAATTCCTTAGAATATAACTAAATATAAATATAATACATTGTTTGCTTTCAACTGATGTCTTGCCAAACTCTAAATAAGAAAAACTCCCTCAATTAGATATAAAATTGAACCATCAAAGCAGATGTCAGAATAATTTTAAGATTTTAAAATTTGAGAATTGGCACAGAGCTTTTGTTTTCATCCACAGTACTCATTTCTCAAATGTTCACACAGCAAGCAAAAGCAAAAATGTATACAACACCCACAAAAAAAAAAGAATTAAACCCAAATTTCAGTCTCTGAGGTCTCACCTACAATATAGCATCTGCTTTTACTAAATTTCCTTACCTGTTTTGAATCATTATTATTAATAAATTATTTAAATGAAATTAAAAACAAAAACAGTAAGTGAAGCTCTATCTCCAAGGGAGAGGAAGCGTTCAAAGTTGGACAAAGGTTTCAGATCCAGGCTCAGTTCCTCACTTGCCTCAAAGCCAGGGCCAGTGCTTCCTCTGGGAGAATCTCAGTGTCCTCTCACATACAAGGAGATAATAGCAGTTACCTGCCACAGGTGGTTGCAAGAAGGAAATCATTTCATAAACCACCTGACAAAACCGGTCAAGAGATGAATGCTAATTCTCTACCTCCCATCTCTTTTTCCAAAGAAGCAGCACCAAGTACTCAAGTACTGGCTGTGCTCCAGAAGGAGAGAAATGTGCACAAAGCTAATCAGAGAACACTACACCGAGGATGACATTTTAGTCTTATGGTGTCTAATTTACACACGACATCAAAAAGATGGGCAAGATGGCATTACGAAGGTGGACTAATAGCTAGAAGGGATACAAAAGAGTTACAGCTGACCACAAGGTATGCAAAGCAGAAGCCTGCTCTAAAGGAAAAAAAGAGGGAGCCTAGTAAGAGCCAAGGGGAGAATCAGGGTGTCTTCTAGGTTCCCAGTCTTATCACTCGGCACCCACCCAGGAGTCAGTCTTTGTCACAGCAAGGACCTACAGGAGATTCTGCTGCTTAAGCCCAACAAAGGGTGAGCAGAGGCGGTACTGCTGAGACGGTCATCTAGGCTTCCATGGAACTCAAATCCATCAGGGCCCTATAACTAGCTTCTCTACAAAGTATGTCTTCTGATCCCACAGCTTGCCTGGGTTTGCAAATGTCATAGACTGGCTGGATAATGCCATCCAAGCAAGTATTACATTTCATCAAATCTCAAATGCCATCAATATTCACGCACATCATTAGTCTTTTTCACCGCTAGTGAATTTTAAAATGCCCAAAATGACGTTTGTGTTAGAAGTTTGCTACAGAAAGCTGATATACCGAAGGGTCACATTTTCTGGGAAGGGTAACAAAAAATACACTTAGCATTCTGAAGGAGACAGAGAGGATATACATATGTCTCAAGTTTAATACCAGAAAAGAAAATTCTCCTCTGAAACCCTGAACTACTCCATGGCTCTGCACCTACACACCAGTGTAACACAAGAAAAGTTTGAGCATAGAATTTAATTTCTCAGATGGGTAATGTCCCCAGGTGGCACTCCCACGCAAACAAATTCACAAGCCCAGAGCTCAAACATGCCGTCTAAGTCCACCTCAATCTAAGTCCACCTCAATTTCAGGGGTGTTAAAGTGTGGCGTGGGGGTTGTTTACATTAGAAGTGAAGAAAAGCAGTACCTGTTTCCTGAACAGAATAAGGCGGTACTGTACAGAGGCCTGGTCACTCAGCAGGAGTGTAGTAGTATGTATCTACTGTGCCAGCAACACTTTCAAAGCAATTGATGGCAAGACCCTTGCACACAAGTGGCCACCAAACAGTTCCTGGGAATAAGGCGTCACGCGTCCATCTGATTTCATTTTGGGTTGTGTAGCTGATACAGTTATAGTACTGCTATAAAATGGTTAGACATAAATATCCTCTGCCCCAATCCTGGACTGCCATTTTATGATCTTTGAAGCAATATGTATAAAAGTCAGCTTTAGTAGAAGTAAACTTATTTTTCAATCCTCTGGTTTTAACAACAGCAAAATATAAGCTACTTTCTGATTACTTTGAGTAGTTTCACTCAAAGCAACACCATTACACCCAGCTTGTGGTGTATGTAATCTTATCATTTGAGTGAAATACAGGGCTCAAGTAGGTAGAATTGATTTTTATTTGGGGCATGAACATTAAAAAGAGCTTCTTCCTTAAAGCTTTAAAACAACTACAATGTACAGCATCATTAAGACAAACTTTATTCATTAATTTAGCCCTAAAAAGGGAACATTTAATCTCTTGTTCAGGAGAGATTTGGTCTGAACAGGCAAGAGGTAATAAGAGGCTAGGTACATACATTATGCCTTCTTGCATAAAAAAAGAAGTATCAGGGCTTGTTTAATAACACCTCACTGAAGAAAATGAAACACTTGTTGGCATTAATTCTGGCTTTACCCGTGACAGAATTACTATTAATATTTATCATGTTACATACATTTATGCCAAAACCCATCTTCAAGGCACACTTAAACACAAAGTTTCCAATACCACTTCTTGGGGACTGTTCTATTGTGATCTGTGGGGTCAGGGTGGAGTTTCATCTCCATTGGCTTTGTGTGGGTTGTGGAGTTGTGGAAGAGTGGCCTCGGCTATCTCTGTCCAGTGCCTCGCTTCCTCCTTCAGCTCCCCTCCCCTGCTCCACTTCCGGTGCACTGTAGGGTAAGGACTTTTCCCCTACAAGCCAGTCCGCCCTGCCATTACTGCTTTGGAGCCAACCAACCATGAGCCATATCCTCTGAAAATCACGAGCCAAACCGAATCTCCCCTCCTCCAAATTTGGGGTGTTTGATATTTTCCCTAATGAAAGGGGGGTGACTAATATACCATCATGTACAGAATACACACTTCTTTAAACACATAGACATGTGCATTCATGCCTTTGTATCCTTTCTTACAATATCCTCATTTCCACTGGGTCCTCCAACACCCCTTAATTCAGAAGGTCATTAGAAATACACTACATGCTAGACTTAGTAAATGTTTACAAACATACAGAATATAGGGGACTATATACAAATAAAGCATATTACATGTATATAATCTGAATTTCACATGATCTGGTTCATGTTGATACATGAGATTACTCTCTGATGATATCTCACCTCTCTTTTCTCAAGTTCTCCCTCACTTCTACCTTCACTCAGCATATCATCCTCTCTGGGTGCTAGAAGAGAGTTTCCTGCTGTCTTGTTTCTTACCCTGTGATTGCTGCTGCCCCTAGACCACTGACTGCAGGCTTATCTGCACTGTGCCCAACCAAGTTGCTGCACACCGGATCCTCCACAGCCATCTCTGAGATTTGAGAGCATTGCCCATTTTCAAACTACACTGCTTCCTGGGTAAGTCCCATCTCCTTCACACCTGGACAATACTGCCAGCATCTGCACCACAGGCTTCCAGTTGCTCATCTTGGATCTCCCTGGAGACAGTTTTTCATCACAGTGTCACTATTTTCAGCATTGATATCCAAATTCATGTTCCCTCAACCTCAGTGGTATCCCTGGGACCAACTCCCATATAAGCAGACCAGTTCAGAATTATTCTGCAGGACAACTCAGAGATTAACCTGTAGAAGCACACAGTTTTTGTACAATATGTAATCATAAGGCACCCACAAACACTCTGGGATACAGCTCTGCAAGCAATTCATAGATTTCAAAAAAGCTAATGAAGATGAAAGTTGACCTCAGAGTGAACAGACAAAAACATGAAGAATGGGGAAGTGGGAAGGTTATGAAGTTCTCCAGAGTAGGATAATAAAGGCCATTCCTAACACAGGATTCTTGGCTTGGGCATTATCCAAAGCCAAATACTGATAATTTAAGATCTCTACTGAATATGGTATTCCAGGATCCTAACTACGGAACTACAGAGACATGATTTTAAATCCATGAAGTATAATGCATGTATAGATGTAAAATCTAATCTAAGCTAGTATCCTGCTTGGAATACCTCCACACCACGCTTCTCAAGAATTTCATTATAAACCTAACTTATTTGTACTTTCTAGTATATTTCACAATTTTCAGTTGTTAGTACAATGCAATATCATTATTCATTTCCCACAGTGCACAGTATATACAGATTTTTCTAATTATAAAAAGGACAATATTTATAGATTAAATTTATTCTATTTACCAGCCACCTCCATTTGCTGTTCTCTTCCCTTTTTGGTATTTACTCCAACAGGAAATACATTCATATTGAACTATATATTTTAACATCATGTGGTGAGCTGCATGCATAAACCTCCTTAATGCACTGCCTGTCACATGTAAGTAGCATTTGCTGTAATGTTACCAATACTAGCATTGTTTTTGCTGTTAATAACAATGTTCCTTACTATAATGAG
The DNA here is from genome assembly GCA_004027165.1 of Ctenomys sociabilis. Classification (NCBI taxonomy): domain Eukaryota; kingdom Metazoa; phylum Chordata; class Mammalia; order Rodentia; family Ctenomyidae; genus Ctenomys; species Ctenomys sociabilis. Next base: position 32,652 of record PVKA01003471.1, read on the forward strand.
TTCTAATAATATCATAGTCCATCCATTCCCATAAATTACTATAGCTCTGTAGGATAGATTTATATAGAGAACACTCTTAAACAGTAGGACCCTAAGTGTAAGTGATAAACAAAGTATCTAATCATTTTTATTATCTTTTGTGGCACCTACGTGGTTTGGTACCACCAAAGCTCGTGGTAAGCCTTAGTCACTAGGGTCACAGTACTTGGAAGGTTGGGACGAGAGAGAGGTACTTAAGGAGCAGACCCTTCATAGCTAATGTCTGTCTTGAACATAAGTTTGCTCTCATCCTCTTCCTCTTGCATCCACTTTCCATCGGATGCAGGAGCACAATGTCTTCACTAGAAGCCAAGTATATGTCTGTGCCATGCTCTTGGGCTTCTTACCTTCTAGAAGCTAAATGAACCTCTATTTTTTATCAATCATCTAGTCTCGGGTATTGTATTACAGCAACAGAAGACTAAGATACCTGCCAAACATGCAACCGAAGGCACAGTTCATTTTCGCTTAAGTATGTTTGTAGTCTGTAGTGAAAGAGCTACTTAATTTCATTTGACATAATACAGACAGTTGTCTGAGTCACTTCCTTATCACTGAGACACAATATCTACACCCATAATTAAAAGAAAGAAATTTATTTTGGCTCTTGTTTCAGGCTGCAGTCTGCTAACTCCAAGTTAGGCTAGCAGAGAGGCACAGCAGAGGAGTGCTGTGTGTGGCACAGAGACAGGAAGCGGAACAGGTGGAAGGAGCCAGGTGGTCAGCTGCACCCCTGCAGGCCACTCCCGCAGGGACCCAGATCCTCTGATCAGGCCCCACCTCTCAACAAGAAGTCAGACAGGAGCGGCCACCTTCCAACCACCTTCCCCAAGCCCTACCAATGGCCACATGAGCCTCCAAGAGCTGCGTCTCCAAGAGATGAGCCACAACAGTGCTTGAGGAACTATCAAAGAATGCAACCTTTGACAAGTTATCCAAGCATTCTCTCAAAAGTACATGCAAATAAGCCTCCATACACTAAGGCTTGCCCTTCCTTCCAACCCACTGTTCATGTCTTTGCTGAAGAGTCTTACTGAAATGTTGTCATTCCTCAGCATAAAACCTTCCACGGTTTCTCACTGCCCGAAGGTCACAATAGGAACTCTTCACTCACCGAGCCTTCTCACCTGGCTGTCAGGATATATTCTCGCTGCTCCTATTGTCCAACCCAAGCAAAATGTTACAAACTGAATGTGTCATCCCATAATGTACATATTGAAAGCCCAAACCCCAGATAAGTTTGGCTGTTACCTTCAGAAACCAGCCCTACCAACACTTTGAGTTTATATTTCTAAACTCTTAACTATGAGGAAATTATTTCTGTTACTGAAGCCACCAAGTCTGTGACTGTGGCAGCCCAAGCAGTCTGAGACACATACCATTCCTCGCCTGCTCCTGTCCTCACCCTCAAACCAACATCACTCATCAGGGTTGTTTTCTTCCCAGACTGACCACGAATGATGACTCATCCACAGAAACTTTTCTATCTGCCTTGGTCAATAGTAAAGTCTATTTGTTGAGCTTTTCTGTAGACCTCTCCCCTAATACCACTGATATCCCCTATGTTATTTTGTTAACATCTGTTATCTATATTCTGTTTCTCTCCTAGGTTGCACTGCAGTGTCTCTCAGAACAGGCACATGAGCTTTGAATCTCCATATCCTCTTAAGAGTATTTGGCAATGAATCCTGTTATGTAAGGTAATTAAATAAGATACCAACTTAAGAATCATAATGTAATTCTCAGCTTCAATTCTAAAACTGGCTTCTCAGACCTATCTGTACTTATTTTAAAATTTGTACAGTGCAGCACTGGAAAACAGCAGTCCAAGCTGGAATCTGCACATCTGGATGGAACATTATCTTTTCATCACGCTGACATACTGAGCTGATGGAAAGGTATTGTGGGAAACTGGGTCACAAAAGTGGCAGATGATTGTCACTATCCACAATTAAGACTAAAGCAGCCTTACAAAGCATCAGTCACAACAGGAGCCATGGTTGGGTGTCACTCTGGACTGTTCCAGAGTAACAGCTGTCCAACATGAACCATGAACTCAGGACAGCAACAAACATTTATTATACAGAGGAATGTTACTTCAATTTTATTTCTAAATAAAACTAAAAACATAAACCACCACTTACAAAATTCAAATGTACTTCAACTTGTTGCTCTACAATGCAATAGTTTGAAAACAACAAAACGGAAAACTCAAAGGATTCAAAGAACAGAGAGGTTTTTATGCAAGTATAAAATTTGGATTTTTCAATATGAAAATATTAATTTAAAAGAGACAATTTTCAAGTTTATAAAACCATAATTGAACTTCTCAAATTATAGAAAAATTAAAAATACAGGAAAACGTCAGAAATACTTATTTCCTTGGAAAAACTAAACTAGTGGCAACAGACAAATGTTTACAGATCACATTGTTCTGTTTCCTGAACATAAACAGGTCTGAGAAGGGCCTGGTCACATTCACATGCATATGATTGACCCATTGTGTAGTTAAAGGATATTTGGAATAATTGGCTGCTGTCTTACGATTGACAACACTGAAGTTGAATTTCTTCCAACTCCAAAAGTTTATTCTTTTAGTCCAAAGATAGAGACAAAATCCTATCTGGGAGGTGATCTGGTCTAACACTGTAACCCTTGATACCCTTTGATGGTACGCCGTGGCTTACAAAGTATTCTGGGAAGTGTGTGGGAGGGCGTACCATAAGGGAAAGAAAGGAGCAAAGCTGCGTGTTTTGAAGGGTCATCGCTGCAAGTTTTAGGCCAGGATTGGCGGGCGTCTTAGTTACTCTTCTCTTGCTGCTGGGACAAATACTTGACGCTCAAAAATGAGGGAAGGAAAGCTTTATTTCGCTCACAATTACTGGAGGTTTCAAGATACTGGAGGAGAGGCTGGGGCGCTGCCGTGTCCAGGACGACCCATCTCAGAGAAGGCACAGGCCAGCCAGTTTAAAGGTTAGCCTCTCTGGCCCTACCCCCAAGCCAGTCATTGCTCCTCCCGTCAAATCTGCCCCATAACTTACATGAGGCTGTGGGGATACAACTAGACACAAACCATAACAGAGGAAGTGAAATATTTCGTGTTGTATTGAAAAACTATATTTTAGTTAAATTTCTAACAGTTTGACAGTCATTCGAACAGGATACAAATCTTCCATATCCTGTAGCAAATTGTCTTTTCTTCCCCATACAACTGGTGAGCTTTTTGATTGGTAGCTCAAATCTCCTTATTTACCATGCTTGCAAACTTCCCTAACTCTAGACAACAGACCAGAAATTGGAGGTAAAAACAGCTGGAGTTACTGGCTCCAGGGACCTAAATGGAACTCACATCGTTTCCCAGTACTGAGTCACACCCTTATGCTTTATGTGTCAATATAAGCCATTTTTCAGAATGACAGAGCCAAACATCCCTGAGAGAAAATACTTTAGACAAAACTCAATATGTATATTAAAATATATATAATTTATATTTCTGACTGACAAAACAATAAATCAATCTCTTAAACATTTTCACATTAAAAAAATGCTTCAGCTGTGTGCTGTTTCCTCTTGTGTTGCCATCAATACTGAAAAATTGTTTCCAATGTAGCTATGACTACTATTAAGGTGGGCTAACTTAACTTCAACAGAGCATGACATGGATTTAAGATTTAAATGTGTTTTGCTTCATTTGAATCTGTAATATTCTGTCCTTTCACATTTGTTGCTTTTAGAAAACAACTAAAAGAGGGAATCAGAAAGCACACTTTGTATTAAATTTTCAAACAAATAAAAATTCATGTTGTAGTTCATTTAAATATAATCTCCTTTATTTACACAAGTTTAAATCAGAGTCCTGAGAGCTGAGCGCTTAGGCTAAATTGCACACAAGCCCTCCCGGTAGTATTCCATTCTTTGACAGTCACAGAGAGGATTCTCATTCAGTGATCCCCATCTTATTGCTACCTGTAGTTTCCATGAGGATTTATATGAACAAAATAAAATGTCACATACACTTGGAATTACAAATAAAGGTTCTGCAGTCACATTTAGGCATCCTGAGGATGGCTACTGTGTGAACATGGTGGTGTTTTGGTAGCACTAACATAAAAGATCATCCAACTACATTGTTTAATTTCGTATACTCCAGTGTGAAGTAACTCTCCAAACCTTATTGTAAATAGTGCACGAGGTCCACAGGTTCAGCAAAATAATACTTTGGGCTTTTTACAGTTAATACCAAGTGACAGCTGACTTTTTTTCAGGATTTTCTGTATTGTTTGCCATGATTAGATTGCTTCGTCACATAGAACAAGCTGGCATTTGGAAACTCAGCCTAATGTTATGCTCAGAGGGTGTCATTTTTTCCCTCAAGCACCCTCATTTGGTGCAGTGTCGTGTTTCTGAGCTCTAGCAAAGGTAATCTGTTACAGATTCTTGTGGTAAGGTTAGAAGCCGAATATGATAAGGGTACATTATTACTAGCTGTGCTGAACACGCTATTATGGTATAGCAACAGAGAGATTTTGCTAATTTGATGGAATTTATTATTTAAAAGTATTTTTAGGCAAAAAATCATGTTTCTGTATGTTCCTGAGGTAGAGATTAGTTTCTGTGCTTTGTTTAAGGACGAAAAGCAGGAAACCATAGGATTAAAGGTGGTACTTGCCTACCCTTGAGTTGTGTAAGAAAGAGGTTCATTTACTGCTCAAAGGACATTGTTTATACATTCCAGACTTCCATCTTATAATTGCTCCTGGATTTGTAAAAGGGAAATCTCAGCAGGGTAGCAAAATTATTGAAAGCAATAGCTGCATATAATTGGTATAAAATACCAAAGCCCTCTGCTATGAAAACTTTTTCTAAGCAGCACAGATTTCCACCCTCACAACTCTTTCTATATCCAAATAAAGTTTGACTACGACTCTTCTATCACATGAACTTTTTCTCCCTCTACTCAGATAAACTAATCTTTAAAGGTCCTAGGAAAAATTTTCAACAGTATTTATGTGAGAAGAAAATTTGATAACCATTTGGCTGTATTAGTGTTTGCCTAGTAACCATGGGAACAGCTAAGATGAGCCCTGGAGAAAAGGTGGTTTTTGTCTTATATTTTCATAAAACACAGTAAGTTAATTATATGTTTTATCACACATACAGGTAAGCTTTAAATTTCACTAATGTGTTATTATTTTCTCAAGAAGTCAATTCTATGAAGAAAATAATCTTAAATCTGGGTATTATTACACCAACTTGAACGATACATTAAAGGAAAGGGAGTCACAAAGTGCGGCATATTCCATATATTACCACCCTAAACTTGCTTTACCTTATACTATTATTGGTCTGTCTGTTGGGGTTCTGACAACATTCTTTCAAAGGAGAAATGGAAAGAAGTAAATTAGCAGCATCTTCCTGCTAATTCTCAATTAGAAAGTTAATTTGCAAACTGACAAATGTGCTTACAATCGTTTTATTTAATACTACTTTAAAATGTCATTTGACAGGCACTTGGCAGATGTTTCTTGACTGCTATGATGGGAACTAAGAGAATCTTGTTGTTCTTTTGGAAAGGGGAAAAAGCCCCTAGGAAGTTAGGGACATCCCCTCACAGCATCAAAGGCTACACTGTATTCTGGGGGATAGCTGCACAGCAGTGCAAATGCACTGGACGCCGTTGTGAGTGGGACCATGTACTGCACGCAAGGAGCAACAGAAAGCTGGAATGGGAAAAAAAATGATCTAAAAATTGTTTAAGGGCCGGGGAGAGAGCTCAGTAGAGTAAGCGCTTGCCTGGGAAGCACAAGGTCCTGAGTTCAATCCCCAGTACCACAAAAAAAAAAAAAGACATGTATTCGGGACCAGGGAGATAGCTCAGTAGAATAAGCACTTGCCTGGTAAGTGCAAGTGCCTGAGTTCAATTCCTGGTTTTGCCAAAAAAAAAAAAAAAAAAGGAATTTTTGTTTAAATGTTAAATTTGTCATTTAGTCACAATAAACAAAAACCTTTTCTGAGTGTTGCAGGAAGTGTCATTTTTAAAACCTGTTATAATGAAACCTAGAACTCCATTCTTTTAAAAGAAAAATCTCAGATATAATTCTTCTAAAAAACATTTTTAAAATCTTCTATTTATTTATTTAAAATACGATCTCACTACGCAGCTTGGACTCATAGTGACCCTCCTGTCTCAGCCTCTCCAGCACTGGGATTGCAGGAGTGCACCACCACATCTGGTTCCAGGACTGGCAAGGCTATGTCCCAGGTTCCAGGGTGGGCACAGCATGCGGTACCGGGAATTGAACCCAGGTCCATGCATTTCCCATCGAAGCGCTTAGACCACCGAGCTATCTCCCCAGACCTCAGATATAATTTTTTTTTCTATTCTTTTTTCTTTCTTATTAAGCAGAGGAGCTTGAACCTTGATCCTGTGTCTTCACAGTGAGCTACAGTCTCATTCCCTTTCCTTCTGTTTCTTTTCTTTCCATTCTTCCTCCTTCCTTCTTTTTCTTTAAACACAGCTTGAACTAAGTTGCCCAAACCGGACTTGAACTTGTGATCCTCCTGCCTTAGCCTCCCTAAGTACTAAAATTATAGATGTGTGCAATTACGCCCTATAGTTCTCGAGTCCTATTAAAGACAAATCAAAGCATAATATGGAAAGAGTAGGAGAAGGGTAGGTTTGAACAGAGAAAGGATAGCCAGGAAACAAATATCCATGAATTTAATGTCTTGCAAAGTATTTTCTGTTGTATTGCAAGTAACGTCCTCTTCATGGTGTGGTAGTGCTCCTCATCCAGCAGTGACCAGCATCGGGTGATTGCTGCTTCCCTTCTCTGAACTTCAAGCAGATTTTTGAAGACAAATGTAAAAGAGGACAGAAAGTATCACTAAATGATGCAAGATACTCTCAGCTCACATTTAAATAAGTTATGAATATATGTGAAAAACAAGATAAATGAAGCCACTAAACATCTAAAACCTTAATAGAAAGTAAATATACCTTTAATACCTATTCTGAGGTTTTAAAGCTCAGATAGCTCAGTGGACTAAAGTACCTATTTAGGCAGAGTACATTGACTGGGGTTCAATCCCCAGTGTACTGTGCTGACCCTGCCACTGGGGCATGCTGGGATGGATTGAGACACTGGCTGTGGTGCTGTGCACCTGTAATCCCAGTGCTTGGGAGGCTGAAAATAGGAGAATCGCTGAGTCCGATCTACGTGGATACCTTCTAGACCCTGTACATAAAAAAATACCTAATCTGTAATATTTTCTTCTAGCTATGTACATAGTAGATTTCTGATCTTCATTCTTTGAACATTTCCTTTGCAATCAATTGCCAATACATAGAAGCAACTAGTATACTAAATAAGGATCAAATATCCAGAACAATTATTAATGGTTAATTTAGTAGTTTAATTTCTCAACTTTACTTATTAATTGATTAATAATAATTGTTAATTTGTCGATTTAATTATTACTTTAATTTAACAATTGAACTCAAAGATATAATCTTTATAAATTTAAATTAAATAGTTGAATCAACTTAAATATGTTTTACAGTTGAAATAGCTTTCTTAAAGATAAGTGAGATACACTAGTTTACATTCAACTATAATTCAATCCAAATAAATATAACTTACCTAGGTAAAATACACATCATACAACACAAAATGGTTCTTTGTTGCTTTAATCAGCCAAAGGCTTAAAATCTTCTCACTTTAATTATTTGCTATTTCTCTCCTCTTTATATACTGATAACTTGTATTTGCAGGGCTCTCCTCTTTGGTACTACCAATCTAAAAATCTGAAACCACAGTTTACAACTTATCAGGCCAAAATAGATTAATAAAAATTTAAATCAAGGGGTGCATATTTGCTTAAGTTTACAGTAGTGCACTGTCTGATGCGAGACCCAGTAGTCACACGGGGCTAAACATTAAAAAGTCAGGTCCTCAGTTGATCTTGCCAAACTGTAAATGCATAAAAGTCCCAAGAGGCCAGCAAGCACTGCACCAGAAAGTGCAGCTGTAGAACTGTTCCATTAGCACAGACAGCTTTGTGGCTAGAACTGAGCTTCAGGATTGCTATTTAGACAGAGAGCTTCCCAAGTTCATGTGAAGTCAGGTTCTCTGGGTTAACTTACGTCACCTCCAAGTCCTAACTGTCAATACTTATTCGTTAACACTTATTTGGTTGACTTAGGCATTTGTTATGGAAAGCAAGGTATGATTTCATTCATGACTGATTTTCTTAGAAAGTTATCCACTATTGATAGCAACAGGCCTGTCAGGTACTTTATACATAGTAGATACTCACTAAATATTGCTTATCTCTTTCACTTGAGTAATCATAGCAATTTTTAGGAAGGTAGTAAGTAGTATTATTAACTGAAAGGAAGAAGCAAAACTACCCACTGAAAAACGGTAGCAAGCAGGCATGCATTTACTCGGCATTTCCTGGCCCTCTGTGCCTCTCGCTTTCTGCACTACATTCTGCCCTGGGTGGCTTAACACAACTGCCTCATTGGCGTCTCCTCCCTCCAGCCTCTATATGCAATTTGGGGGCACTGGCAAATCTGACGATGGAAGGACAGAGGGTGCATGGGGTCCACATGGTCCACCCCTTGGCTGCTCCTTTCCTTTGGCCTTCTTCTTCAAAGGCCAGGCCCTGGACCTGGTAATTGGCCCCACTCTTTGCTCCACTGGTTCTGCATAGTGAAAAGGTCCCTATTTCCTGGCTTAGGCATCTGTCACTGTCTCTTTGGTTACTCCCCATCCTGCCAACATGTATAAGTACGCATATATTCCTGTTAGCATTCTTTGAAGGTCAAGTACAACCATGTCATATGTTTTCCAGGAGAGTCCTACCTCATATAATCACTTATTCTTCCTAGTTACAGATTTTGGCCTGCAGGAACCTACAGCTAATCCTAAGAAACATCAGCTTTAGCATTTGGCTTTTTATTTTCTTTTTGTTTAAAGTTTAAATGATTTTCAATAATAACATCCTCTCCATATTACTTAAAAAATTACACTAGTAGAGTGGAAATTTCCACTTCCATTGTTCATTTTTCATTTCTGTAGGCATCATATTCACTATATAAGGGGTTGTCTATATCTGAGGATTGTGTATCTTCAGATCCAACTATGATTGAAAATATTTGGGGAAAAAACAGCATAATAACAATGTAAAATAACAGAACTAGATGACAATGCAATATATCAACTACTTACATATTACTTACACTGTATTACATATTATAAGTAATCAAATATGATTTAAAGTATATGGGAGGAGATGCATATGTTATATGCAAATATTATCCATTTATATGGGCAACTTGAGCTGCCACAACAGATCACAATAACTGAGGGAAGGAGAGGGTGCTGGTGACAGTGTGTCCTAGACACCCCCCCATTGACAACTGTTCTTAACTTAAAATCATTAAATATGTTATTCTTGTTCTTCATGAAGTGCTTTTGTGACAAAGCCAAATGAGCTTAATAGCTGTGATCACTTTGGGGTATACTATGATCAACTCAAATAGAAAAACTGGAGATTGAGAACACTGCTTAGGTAATTTACCCCAAAAGTGAAGTAGATTTTTCCTCTAATCATGTATCTGAAGCTGAAAAATTTTATCCCTAAAGAATTCTGTGTATGCCTCTCTTTTCCCTTGAACATAGTCAACAAAAAACAGATTTATCATCTAGTATGTATGAAGAATTGTAGTGCACACAAGACTTTTAAAATACATTTTCTTTGAAAGTCTTACATTCAAAAAAATAAGCACAAAAGTCCTACATTCAGCTGCATGCAGTCTCACACGCCTATAATCCTAGCTCTCTGAGAGGCTGAGACAGGAGGACTATAAACCCATGGACTGCCTAGGCAATTTAGTGAGACTGTCTCAAAGTTATAAACTAAAAAAGAGTCTGCAATATTACTTAGTACAAAAAAAAATTACTTAGTACACAGGTGCTGTGTTCATTCCCAAGTACCACCAAAAGCACTCTTACATTCTTGTGAAGGAGGCCTATGTGTACACTATATATTTATATATTATGTTGAGAAAGTTGGATGAAAAACACTAAAAGCAGAAACGCTTAGCTTACAAAGTAAACTGGGATTTAAAGAAAAAAAAGACCTGTACAATTTTTCTTCTATTTATTTGAAATTCTACTTTCCTCTTAAATTCTGACTATGTGCATTTTTAACTTAGACAAACAATGTACCTGATTCTGAGGTGTCAATCATGCCCGTCTTTCACAGATGAAAATTAGACAAGTACAGGTAATTCAAATACAAGGCTACTTGCTGTGTCTCAGGAAAGAGGACAATTTACTGCCATCTGAATATTATTAACAGCACAGTGTTCCAGCTCAACATGTCCCTTAGGATGATTTCCCTCGCTTACAATTATCAGAATCATTCCAACCGAGAAGTCAATTGCTCTGTAAATAAAGGCACCTTGTACCATCTACAAGAGTATGTTTTCCCTCATTTTAAAGCACAACTACCTCACTGGAAATCACCTTAACTATGACCCTTGTCAAGTAATAATGGACACAACCTGGCTTTCTTACAATAATACAGTTTTAAATTATCCAAAAGTCCTTTCTGACAGTTTTATCTTTGTATTCCACAGTTTGAGAACTGTGGTTATGGTCACACAAGTTCCAAGGAAAAAAGAACAACCAGGATAGCAGACACAAAGGGCAGTGAGAAATTAACAAAAACAAATAAACAAAGCTGGTCATAGTTTTACTTCGCTTTTTCTCAATCATGCAATCCTATGGAGTTAAGTAGATAGCAAATATAATAAAATACCTCATTCTTTCTGACTTAAGAAATTATTTTATAAACCATTTTTGTTAATGTCTGATTAACTTTCAATAAGCCATGGTTCCTGATGACTTGATTTTATACTTTCCATCAGAGTTAGTGAACTGAAGGGCTGGCCAAATAACTCAGTGGATTAAAATGCCTGCTTAGGCAGATGCAGAGGCCCAGTACTCGATTCCGGGCCTGCCGTGCCAGCCTCGTCCCCAGGTTGCACTGAGATGGCAGCTGAGATTGGGCGTGGTGGCACACGCCTATAATCCCAGCACTGGGGAGGCTGTAAACAGGAGGATCACTATGAGTCCAGTCTACTCAGTGAGACCCTGTACACCCTGTAGATCCTTCCCTAAATACAGAAGAAAAACAACGAGTTAGTGACCTGTAACAATCTTTGAAACGTGCAAATGAGCTAAAGAGGTGTTTGATGGTGAATCTTCTTGGAAGTTGTGGAAAAAAATATTTTATTTTATTTGCTTGATATATCCCCATTTCTTCTGCATTTGATTTCCAAATGCATGGCACACAGCCAATCAAGACATTTTCAGCTAGTGTACTTAACCAATACGTGAAGCAAATAACACAAGGGAAAAGCTGTCATTCAAAGGTACAGCGGCTTACAGATGCCTCCTACTGTGTGTTTTGTTCTTCACCAGGGTTGCCCACATAATTGGTTCCAACAGAGCTCCTTAAGCCTAACCAAATGGTGAGTGCCACCTTGCCAGCCGTCCTCACACATAGGAAAACACCAGAAAGTAGTGTGTGGTGGTTGGCTTAGGAATAAGGTGTTTCCATCAGGGTGACCGAGAAAGATGACTTCAATAAGTAACGGAAAAGTCTAGTCAGGGCCTCAGTGGTTTTGTTGTTGTTGTTGTGGTTGTTGTTGACCTGGCTACAGCAGGTTAGTGATAGCAGGATACAGAAAGCTCAGCAGAACTGACATCCATCCTGCTGGTGTGGGAAAGCTTCAGGTGAGCAGAAAAAAATGAGGGCTTGGGCTTCAGACACTGGGCCATGAGAACAAAGCCCTTCAGGTAAATGGCAAAAAATAAAGGCAGTAACACAATGCGGCCACAAACAGGCCAGGAGCCATGGAGGATGAGCAGCGCGGGAGGATGGGCAAGCAGGCAATCTGCCACAGGTCAAAAACATGAGCACAGTGCAGCTGGGACTCAGTGACAGTGAGCCAGGAGTGACAGGGCGAGTGCTGAGTGAAGAGTCTAGCTGCATACCTTACAGGATGACTTCAGGGTGACCACCACTGACTCCTCTTGACACAAGTTGCCGACACTGATCCCATTCACACCCATCCAATTCAGCGATCATTTTCCGGGAGTGATTGCTGAAGCTCACACATGATCTCCTTTCCTCATCTGATCCTTTCGTCCTTGGTCCTCGATACGCTGTTTTCTAGCTTGCTCTCACCAACCTGCTGTAAGCAGGTCAATTATGACAACAAAACCACGGAGGCCCTGAGCAGATACTTCCTCAACTTGACCAGATATACTGAGGTCCCGCGCGGCCCTTCCAGCTCCGGCTGTCATCCCTCCCTCCCCGCCTCTCTCGACCCCTGAGTCTTCACACTGGGCACCCTCCCTCATTTGGCAAAAGAATACCTGGACCAAGTGATCTTAAAGTCCCTTCCAGTTCTAACAGTCTGTGATTCTTGGATGCTATAAATTCCCAGAATCATAAAATTTAGAGTTGAAAGGCATTTCAGAAGTCGTCAATCCAACTGCCTACTCAACCTATGCTAACCTAGTTAGAAGCAATAGGCTTTGAAGGCTCTATGCCATTGTTTTTGGCTGGTTGAAAACAGCAATAATCAAAGCTTCAAACTTTAAATATAAAGCATGAAAAAAATCACACACACACACACAACCCTTTGGAACATCTAAGAAAAGTTTTCAAAGAACTGAAGCTCAGAGAACAGCATGGTCTATGGCTTGGATGTTAGTATAGAAATAGAAATTCCTAGTCTTTGTTTTTATAATATCAGAGGTCAGAAAATTCTTTAAAACTGCTAGTTTAATTCAATTTATTATGTTAATAAATATGAGAGCAAGAAGTCATCACACGAACAAAATCAAAAGCGATAAAGAATATAACAGAGAAATAATTACATTTTTAGATGCATTCCAGAAAAATCAAAAACAATGTCATCTCTTCTTAAAGGCTACGCTTCAGGGGCAAGCTGATTTTCAAAATAAATTTTGATCTCTGATAATAAATATCTCTTTTATCAAAAGAATTATTTTCTTCAGATTCTATGCCAATTAGCATACTACAGATCTTACAGAAATAATGGATGTATTTGCATTTATTATTAATTACATAAAAGTGATGAGTTTTAAAATAAATATCACCTTTATAAGTATGGAACACTTATCCATGCTATGACATCAATTCTCCCAAAACTTTTCCATAGATTTATTATTATTATTACAACAAAATCCTGAAAGTTTTCTTTTTCATGGATATTGATTATATGAGAATTTACAAGGAAACGTGAAAGAGCAGACTGCTTGCAACTACTTGAAAGAATACACTCAAATTACCGCCGTAACTGAAACATAACCATGTTAGAAGGCTACACAAGGAACAAAGCAAGAATCCACACAAAAAGCTGTCATTTAATTTCCAGCAAAGGCAATACTGAGATTCAAAAAGGGAGAATGGCTTTTTAATAAATTAGGTATCACATAGGTATCACATCTTGACCCATCTGCATGACTTAATTTAGCAATGGATTACAGGCCTAAATGTTAAAGAGAGAACACAGCTTCTACCAGAGAACATAAGAAACTACCTCCATGACCTTAAAGTAAGAAACAATTTCCTTAACAGAAACAAAAACAGGAATGATCATCAAAAAACCTGACAAATTGGACTTCATTAAAATGAAGAAATTCTATTTATTAAATGATACCATCAGATATTGAAAGGAAAATTAAAAATTGAGACTTTGTGTCATACATCTCAAGAAGGATGGTGTCCAGAATATATTTCAAAGCCCACATATCAATGAAAAAGATTTACAAATTTAAAAGGTGACGTAAGAGTTGAATTGTTATTCTTTTCAAATGAGCGTAAAACTGGAGGCAGATTTCACAAAAGAGGACGCCAACTGGCCAGTAAGTAGACAGAAATGTTATCTGCACCTGGTGATGTACACTTTTAGTCCCGGCTGCACGAGAGGCTGAGGGAGTGGAGTCCGAGCCCTGATCAACACAGTGAGACTCCATGTCAGAAAGCGGGCAAAAGCTTTGACATCATTAATTATTAGGAAAATTACAAACAGAAGTCATAAGATATTGCCAACCAGGAGATCCAAAATTAAGAGACGGATAATACCAAGTCTTAGTGAAGATATAGAGCATTTAGACTTCTTAAGCTTTACTGGCAGGAGCAGAAAACAGGCAATACTTGTCACAGCTCAACAAACACATATCTTGTGACCTAAAAATTCTTCCTTTAAGAAAAATTCTACTCTTAGGACTATATCTGTACACATATGTTGAACACATGATTATGAACAAGAATAATTATTGCAGTTTTATTCAAAATAGCCCCAAACTAAATTAATCCCAATGGCAATTAATAATACAACAAATTATGGTATATTCTGTGATACAATACTACATACCATTAAAAAAAAATGTATAAATAAAGACATCAATGAACCAGCCCAAAACAATGAGCCGAAGAGCTAGACACAATAGGATACAACGTGTGTCATTTTTCTGAAGTTTAAAACCAACCTACAAAGATAGAAGTCAGACTAGTAATTATCTTTGAGGGGTACAAATGAGAATGCTTTCTAGGTGCTGGAAATGTGATACAGTCACTGATTTAGGTGGTTGTTACATGAGTCTATCAATTGATCTATAAAAGATACTGTATTTGTATTATTCTACTCAGTGCAAATTTTAAGTGACAAATTAAAATTATCCCACTGTGTTTCATCGTCCTAAAAACTACGGCTTAATTTCACATCTGCACTCCAGAATCTAGCTTGATGCCAGCTCAGTTAAGTATTTACTGAATTTAATTACACTGGCCAGGTACTGCAGTTGCATCTATCCAACCTCAAGTAGATGATTCCCATAGAAGTCTGAGTCGTTAAGAAAAGAATTGTAGCTGTGGTTTCCTACAGTTTCCTTTTCAATTCCCAATGCATTCATTCATATTTAAAATATCTAGCTTTTCTTTTTCCCAAAAGGGAGTGGGTACATTTGCATACTGAAAAACAAACAAAATCCAATCCCATTTGCAGGGCTTTAACACAACTGAAATCAAAGAGGCTGAGGAAGAAGAAACAAAGAAAGGTGCTGCTGTGGTGCCCTGGAAAGCAGATGTTCATCGGGCCAGACACACAGAGCCCCAGCACAGGGCACTTATCTGGAGGCACAATCATCAAACCTCACAGTCAAATCAAATTCTGCAGGCGCAGAGGATGTGCCCTGAAGACCATCCTGAAACGTGGACTGGGATTCTGTGACTAGGACAGAGGGGAAGAAAAAAGTGCTAGATGTCACATACTGTATCATTTCCAATCCTATTTGTGTGTGTGTGTGTGTGTGTGTGTGTGTGTGTGTGTGTGTTTTAAATCTATTCTTTAAAGTGCAATCGAAATTGATGAAAATTTAAATCCAAGAAACTATAACCAAGCAAGAAACATCATCTATAGTCTTTTACAAATTAAAAATAACTTCTGGTATTAATTTTTATATAGAGTAGTTTCAAGAAGTAGGAAAAATGGTTATAGATGATTTTAAACATTAGGCTTGAGGAAAAGGTAAACAGCCTATCATTTAGCTATGTCACATTTAAGTTACAGTCTCATGAGAAGTACACATTTGTCATCAAAATCATTTCTATTATGCTAATTATTTGCTCTTAATCAAAGTATTACATCATGTCTGTGCTTGTATAACACACTTATACATTACCAAATAAAATTTTCTTTAAAATTTCCATATGAAATCAAATAAGGAATCAGAAGAGTAAATCTGATTCAGAGGGGCAATTGTACTTAGCAAGTTCTTAACCACCTGTTAGCGGTCAGAAGTGAGCTCCAAGCAGCTCACTCTCACAGTGTCAGGGGAGAAGCTGGGGACCAGGAGGAAGAAGCAGAAAGGAAATGCTTTGGGGTTGTCCAGCCCTTTCTGGATGAGGCCCACTCAGTCTGTTTCACAGCCCTTTTGGCTTTGTCCAGCTCTTCATCTGAGCACCTGCGGAGTCACAGTCTAGAACTAAATACCATGAGACATTCTTCAGAATAGATTCATTCAGTCTTTGTCTTTCTTCCAGGGGACAGTTGTTAATCTGTGTCCCACAGGTTGATTCTTGGAAAAAATCTGAGGTGAAGGGAAATATATGTCACGGTCCTATTCTCAAGAAGGCCTGGGTTCTCTAGGAGTTAGAGACCATCAATGGACTAGAAGGAAACCAGGTAAGTGACAGAACTGGAGGGTTTTCTTTTTATTTTTTTGACACAGAAGTGATGATTTTATTGTACACACTTTACACTCAGCCAAAGGTGAGAACAGAAGTAGTCCAGAATGCCACAGGTCCGGGGCAAAAAAATAGGAGACTGCTTAGTTTCAACCAGGTGGATCTCTCTTTGAGGAGGTCTTGGAGATCAGATGGCAGTGAAGTTCTAAACCACTGAGACCTTCTAGACAACATGCGGTCCAGAACTTGCACCAGCGTTACCAGCCTCCAGCACTCTTTATTTCTGCTCCTTTGGCCTCCATGGGTGCACGAGCTATTTACTTGGACCTCTGTCTCATCTTTCTTCTTTTATGCTTCAGTCTGCACATTCACTTCTTCCTCCACTTGGCTCTCATGGCGCAGAGGTTTCTAAGAAGATGGCGTTAAAGTCGAGAGCTGGAGGGTTTTTACTTGGCTGTTCTGTTTCTTTCTTGTTACTGACTGCAAGAGGTACCTGCTTGCTTGATTCAGAGTCACAGGAAAGATAAGGAAAAGTAGTGAAGGTGTTAATAATCTAGCCAGTGGTGACCTGAGAAAGGAAAGTTTTGTTTTGTTTTCTTCTGTTGTGTTTTTATTGTGGGAATATTATCCTCAAAGGCAGCACAAGAAATGAAAACAGATGAATGGAGCTAGTCTAGAAGTGAGGACTTGTCTGGGATCAACCCTCAGCTGGGTGCCCCCACACCAATTGCCAGTTCTGCAAATTTCTCATTCTTCCCACATCATAAACCATACCTCTCTTATTCTGGAAAATCCCGAAGCTCTCCTTAGATACTGTACAAAGGCACTATCTTCCTCCTCTAAAGTGTTAAGAGTGGGTTCCTGGAATTCCAGATCTGAATATCCACCCTCTTCTCCGAGATACATCTCATAGTGACTTGGTTCTATGGCAGGGTTAGTGTAAAGCTTATGCCAATTATGAAGTGAATTAGTTTCACAGGCTTTTATGGATTAGCTGGGGACCTAAGTATAACAATCAATATATGAAATGAGTTTCAAGTTCTAAATAACCAATTGACAAGTGTACTTTGCAGAATAAAACTTATTTTATATCCAATCATTGATTGACAAGTCATACACAGAAAAGAAAAATAGCCAACTCTATCAGCTATTTTTAAACATAACTGTGCAAAAGATTACATGGAATTAAACTGAACAAGAAATTGAGGATAGGAAACAAAAATACAATGCAATTAATTAGGGCTGTGAATTGTAAGAGACAGAGAGGGCTTCGAAAGTATTTCAGTGACCGACTTTAATTTTTTTCCGGTAAATTTTTCATTTCATAAACATTTACATTTGTCAAAAGCTTTTTTAGTGATAAATTCAGATTGTTACTGAGAAGAGGAAAGTAAAATGGGTGGTATTATGAGTTTTTAATACAATTTCCTTTTCCATATGACCAAATATTTTGTCTGAGACTTTGTCACATAAACTGTGACCCTCTTTCCTTGTGATCCTGAGGAAAGGAGTGCTGAGGGTCTCCAGAATAAGTATACCCCCACCCGTAACTCAAAATCATCATGAGTAAAAGTTTTGAACAGGCCCAATGGTACAATGTTATTTGAAGTCAACAGAAGTATAAGCTGAGGATTTTTTTTTTTTAAATCCTCATGGCAACTTTGATTTTTCTCCCAAAAATCTCAAGATAACAGCACAATATGTCACAGTGGTAGCCATCAATTCTGCTATTCCAGATATTTAATTTTTCAACTTGTAGAAAAACACAAATGGACCTATATTTCAGAGCTGGGAAAATGATGCACATTCCTTTTAAAGCCGGTGAGTCTTTTCAACAACTATAAAATGACCTCATCTGGTTTCACAAAGACTTCCCAGAAGTCACTGTTTGTTTGGGACCCAGAAGCCCAACTGCATGGCACACGCTCAAAGGGTAGCCAGAAGGATAGATACTGGGTCCCACACAGGCCAAGTAAGGGACAATATGACTCCTAAAGCTCTTGGTCCTATTTGCAGAGGTGAATAACAGCTGCTTTTGACAATATAAACGTTAAACAACGGCAAGATAAAGAGATGCCCACAAACAATCAAGAATAATTTTAGGGCTGGACAAATAGCTCAGTGGATTAAAGTGCCTGCAAGCAGGCTCAGGGGCCAGGAGTTTGATCCCCATGCCTGCCATACCAGCCACCTCTAGTGACATGCTGAGAGGGCAATTGAGACTGGGTATGGCGGCACACACCTGTAATCTCAGCTCTTGGGAGGTTGTAAACAGGAAGATCACTACAAGTCAGATCTAGTTGTAAGACCCTGAACACCCTGTAGACCCTTCCTTAAAATACAAAAAAAAAAAAGAATAATTTTAAAAATCTTTTTGAAAAAAGCCAGCTCATGTTAGACACCATCAATGTGTACACTGTAGGCAATGATTTAATTAGAAACATTTAAAACCCCATTTTATTTTTTTCCTTTGCTATAAGCAAGACTGAGCTAGGAAAAACGAACATCATTTCAAACAGTTCAAATGAAGCCAGGAATGGTGGCTCTGGGTCTTGGCTCAGTCTGTAATCTGAGCAATTAGGAGGCTGAAGCAGAAGGATTGACATGAGTCTGAAGCCAGCCTTTACTACAAAGCAAGACCCTGTTTCAAAAATAAAAGAAAAACAAATCAAATGATTTAAAATAAGGAAAGCAACATTTCTATATGTCCATTATGTCAGCATTTAAAGATTCCCTTGTCAGCCTGCTACAACATTAATAGGTTGGTTTAACAGCATATTTGTAGGCATTAAACTGGAAATAATATAAAAGAAAATAACTGAATAAGAAACTTGAAGGGAGAGGAGTCAAAGTCTGTATGATATTCTTTTAAAATTTTAAGTACTCTCCAGAGAATTACAAAGAAAAAATTGCTGATTATCAACTCAAATGTTTACCTTTCATTTATATGAATCCCGATTTCTTTCTAAAACAGGTTTGTTGTAGATTTTTATGAGTACCTTAGTTTTCTCACAAAATGCATGGCATTTTTAATCATATATATCTCAGTACGTCTGCGTCACTCTTGGCTGGCATGCTGCCTTCTATGTACAGTATTTCATAGTCTTCTCTGACTTGCTATACAGCTCTGTTCTGCCTTTCCTAGTAGGGTATGAGTTGCTGGAAAGCAGAGCCGAGATAGTGTACCTGGTAACCTTTCGCAAAATCAAGCACTAAAGACGTACTCAGGTCACTCAGTAAAAACAATTAATATGCAAGTGATTTAGCCTTTCATGAGCCTCAGCAACTTTCAATGTTATTAGCTTAAAAAATAACCTAATTCTAGAATATACAAACATTACAACCAGTGTAGGAAATCATTCACAAGACAATGATTTTACATGCTAGATTTATAAGCAACTTAGCTTTTCATATTAGCATGCACTATTTCTTTTAGAATCTAGATTTTCACATTCCTCATCCAGAAGTCTTCTAAATTGACAAATGCATCCACTTAAAAATTGGCTGAAAGACAACGTAAGGAGAACAACAATGCTCAGTGTTGTATATCCGTTCTCCAAAGAGGTCTAGACACTGAATTTTGTACTCCTCTTTGTTCGTCTGTTATCATTCTGACGTGCTTATTTTCCAGCACTTGCTTGAAAAATCAAAATATGTATATAATTATGTTAAGGAGACTAGATACATTAAGCAAAAATAAAGAATTAGATTACAGAAAATGAATGTTTCGCTGGTTTTATGCTTAGCTGTCATCATCCACTTTGTATTTTTCTTTTCCTATCTATTGGATTTAGAGATTTCAAAATTTCTATCAACAAATATGTGTACGCCCAAGTGATCTGATGATCCTAAAAACTTTTGCTGTTTATTACTTGATCAGAGTCCCAGTGGTAAGACTCTATCCTCCAAGGGCTGCCTTTGTTGAGACGCAGCCCAGTTTTACCATTTAGTCACTGAGATAATAGAGAGAAATCAGAACATTTAAATTCATTCCACATGATATTCTCAAGTCCAATATTTAAGTTTTGATTTTCCTACAAACATTATGGCACTGCATTTAAATAACCAACATTTTATCACTGCTTTCTTTAAAATAAACTAATTTTACTCTAAATAATTACTTCCATTTGAGAACTTGATATAGTCATATTTATTTCTGTAATATCCTGATGAATGGGATAAAAATTGTATTCACCCAATAAAAAGCCAGATGACCAAACATCAGGGATAGGGGTATACAACAGTCAGAGATACTAAGAGATACCTATAACTTATCGACACCTCAACTATGGTTTGCATTTTAGTTATTATCCATTACGTGTATAAATATTTTTATCATATCTGAAACACACTGAAAGGAGAACGATACAGGAAAAGTTTGGTAGTGTTGACAGAAGGGCTGGGCTGACCATAGAGAACACAGAAAGGCTAAGCTCCCAGCCCATTGTGTGGTATTTTCCCTCTCGATATATTCCAGTAAGATTTTTCTCTGCTACTCATATCCTTTAATAAAAACTAGACAGAAAGGCTCTTTTGATACCAAATTAGGCACTGATCAATCAACATGTAATTTATTTTAAGGATCTTTTTCCATTAAACATTTGAAATTTTTCATTATAGGAACAAAATAAATTTTAAAAATTCAAACCATGATGACATTTCATTAGAAAATTAGGCACAACATTTGTACAATTTGGTCTAAAAATTGTTCTGGCCTAAAATAATTTTACAGGCATGTTTTTCCTGAATAGTAATAATGTACTGACAATCATTTCTTTAGCATCTGATGTTCTGGGAATTAAAAAGAAATAAGGGACACATTGATATTCTTTAGAGAGATTGACAGTGTGCCTGTGAGACAATGTTTGGAGAAAATAAACTTTACTTAAGTGAGTATCTAATAAAAACAAACTAAATAAGAAATCCTTCATCTTTAAAAGGAATGAATGGGAGTTTATGTTGTCTTCACTGAATACTTAAAATCCTTCATTCTGGATTTTTCTCACATGATTTTTTTTTACTGGTAAATCAGCTATGGAAAAAAATAAAATGATTTTCTTTCCTAACAACTCCCTGTTTAACAAAAAGAAATGGAAAAAAATCCTATTATTGTTAACTAAAAAATGTATAACTAGTCTTTAAGTAAACTGAATTAATTTTAAAGTTTCAACAAACAATTAAGCAAAATAAGTACGCAATATATAAATAAAGTTTTAAAAATGTTTGAAAAATGAGGGCCAGGGAGATAGCTCAGTAGAATAAGCGCCTGCTGGGCAAGTGAAAGGTCCTGAGTGCAATTCCCAGTACTGGAAAAAAAAATTTTTTTGGAAGTGTACTATAAGGAAATAGCTCAAATTTGAATTTAAAGTCAAGGTCACCAAAGTCAAGATCATTGAAAGTCAAAATCACCAAAAATTTAATTCATATTTTATAGTAATATGAATGGTTAATGATTGTGTGATTCCCAACTCTCATTTACTTTCTCTTATCCCCCTCTCGTACCTTAAATTTCAATTCAAAGTAGAAAACATGATGCATGAAATAGTACTACTGGGGAAAACCTTTTTAATAAAAAAAACTATGCTGCATTACAATGCATTTCCATTTTTAACATCTGCATGATCCTGAGCCTTCCAAGGCTGTTTGCAGACAATCATCGTACCCCCACTAAGGAAATGAGGCAGAATTATCAGTGTAAAGAACTACACACACACACATGTGTTTGTATGTGTATATAATATATATATATATATATATATATATTGAAGGGCCCACAGGGTGTTCAGGGTCTCACTACTAGGTCGGACCCATAGTGATTCTCCTGTTTACAGCCTCCCAAGAGCTGCAATTGCAGGTGCACACCACCACTCCCAGTCTCAATTGCCATCTCAGCACACCCCAGGGGTGGGGATGACACAGCAGTCCCAGGGACCAAACCCTGGCCCCTGCGCCTGCTTGCAGGCGCTTTAATCTGCTGAGCTATTTGGTCAGCCCTATTAAATTGATATATTTAAGCAAACTTATTTGTCTCATAAATCTTAAGGCATAAAGAAGCCCATATCTTATGCTATTGATACTGTCAATTCATTCTCTTACCGTAGTGTTATGTATCAAATTGTGGTTCTTAATTTTTTTTTTTTTTTTGCTACTCAGGATCCTGCACTTGCTAGGCAAGAATTTATTCTTCTGAACCATCCTTCCCTACCCTTAATTTTTATTTTTTAATGGGAAAAAAATATATATTTAGAATTAACCAGCTGGTCTCCGTTTAGATGATCCCAGTTGTGTTGGCAACATCCAGTGCATCGTAATGGGGAGCCAGATGAACATCTGCCTTCTTCTCTCCATCAGGCCTGATCAGGGTATTGACCTTGGCAACACTGATGTCATACGGCTTCTTTACAGCTTGTTTGATTTGGTTCTTATTGGCTTTGACATCCACAATGAACAGGAGTGTGTTGTCCTGGGTCTTTTCATGGCTGACACTCTGGTCAGGGGGACCTGACAATGGCATAGTGGTCAAGCTTGTTTCTCCTGGGGGTGCTCTTCCAAGGGTATTTTTTGAGCTGCCTCTGGAGCCACAGTGTCTTGGGACAGCAGAAGGTGGGTAATGTTGGTATCTTCTTCTTTTTGTGGCTGTGGATTCTTTTCAGCCCGGCCTTCTTGGCCTTGCTTTGGCTTCAGCTTGGGGAGGGCCAGTGGCTTCCTTCTTCACCTTTGGCGCCATTTTGGCAAAAAGGCTCTCTCAACCAGTTCTTAATTTTTAGAAAAAAAAAAGTTTAACACAGTATTCATTTGGTTACAACTAAAGAAGAGTCAAGAAATTCAACAAAGTGCTGCATGTGCACAAAAGTTCAATTCAGAAAAACTGTTTTTCCCTAGTAGCCTTTATTAATGGAACCCTAAATTATAGCAATTTCAGATCCCAAATTACCAGTTTTCAGATTTTGAAGCTAAGTTCAGATACATACTGTGGCATAAAAAAGATGACTTAAAAACTAAATTTTGTTTTTGACACAAACTATTCCTTAGTATAAAACATATACTTAGTATAGAAAACAGCATTGCTACATACAAAAAAGTCAAACTTTCTATATTTCAGAGAAATACATTTCATCAATATGTGAAGATTACAAATATGTTAAATTGCTTCTAGATGGTGCATGGCATTTAGGTGCCACTACAAGAAAATTTTCTGTTTTCTTTCTTCAAAAGAAATAGAGTATTTCAATCTCTATAAATATTTGCATATTGACAACAATATATCTTTGAAATAAACCATGATTCATGGGTTGTTTTTATAATAAGATAAATTTCTATGGCCACTGGTTAATCTTTAGGTTAAAATGTTTCTGCTTTTTTCTGTCCAGCTGAGATTACTTTGTCATAATATAGCTCAAATCACTTTAAAATTGAGAAAATCCTTTAGACAGCACGTGTTTCTGTTTACAGTGCTACATGAAACTGCATTTCAGAACACATGTGTCATTCTGAAAGTGATAAAGAGAACAAAAAAAAAAAAGAAAGAAAGGAGGGGAGAGGGAGGAAGGGAAGGAGGAAAAGAGAGAGACCAGCAGCATATAAAATCAGGTCACTTGAAATCCAATACTCTGCACTAAGGTATTATAAAAGTTACATACATGCCCTGTCTTTCCATAGCACTGCACACATCTGCACGCCTAATGCAGATCTCTTTACTATGGCCTTCTAAGTGTTTTCAGTTGCTCCCATTCAAAAATGTCGAAGTAACTACCATGTCCTTAATGGAGGGAAAAACATCACAAAATAAATTTGCCAAAAATATCTGATTGAGTCATTAACACAAGAATAGCTTAGTAAAGGTAACTTTTTACAGTATGGTAACAAAACTCTCCAACTGGTATTCTAATTGGTAAGGTCTATTTTAATTGGTATCATCTATTTCTCTGATCAGAGAAATCACATTGATTCCTTCCTGATATAAGAAAATTCCATCTCTTGATAACAACTTGAAATCACTTTAATTGATCATGCCATTTCTGTTTTTTGGTATTTTTTCCAAACAGAAGTTTGTTCAAAACAACTGGAACTAGCAAACTGGAATTGTACTTTTAACAATGTTTTCTATCCATACATCTGCAAGGTTAAAACACACACACACACACACACACACACACACACACACACACAGAGGCAGGCAGGGTTGCACACATAAGCAGTCATTATCACAGTGCATAACAAACTCTACATGGGTTTATTAACTCTTTAGCCAGATTAAGCAACTTTTGTTATTAAACTAACTACAATCACATTAAGTATATTGTTTAATGATTCACACTACCACATGACCAACAGATACGTAAGGGAGAGGGGAAAAAATGGCCATTTTCCAACCTCTGTTTATCTAAAAATCTTTATCTAGTCATTCCTCATGTTTCAGAGACGCCTCTTTCTGAGATAATCAAGATACTTCTACAACAGGGAATTTAGATTTAATTACCAAACTTTAATATCATGTTATATAGGTCAAGTGAGGATGTGTAACTTTCTCCTGAAACAAAGGGATTGAGAGTAACAGGATTTCAGATTTCATAGCAGAAACAGCAAAATATGTTTGGAGAATGTCATTTACTGTAACACAAATCAATATTAAATGCTTTATGCAGGAAGCACACTGAGAAAATGGGCCCTAAAGCTTTCTGGGATCTGACCCTAATTACTAGAGCAGTCTCTTGCTATTTGTCTCTCTCTTCAATTATTTACAGGGCAAAAAAAGCCAAATGGCATTGCATTAGCTGTATTAAATGTTATGTACTTGGTTTCTAACTTACTAATGGTACATAAAAATTACTAAGGTAAATATGCCTGTAAAACACAGCTTTTTTTTTCTTCTTCACCTGAGTGTATGTATTTATTATTCATGGGGCTAAGTGTTGACTATGCTGTCCTTTAGGCAGCCAATGCTGCATAATTTAAATAAGTGCATTAAATATATAACACTTCTAAAAGGTAGCACAATGATTACGCTACAAAATTTCTTTGAACAGCTATAATGTTGCTCACAAAAACCTAGCGTCTCTCTTAAGTTCCACAAAATAATTATAGGAGAGCCTCACAGAAATGAGTGATACGTATTCTTGCAGCTACCATCTTGCTGTTCTCAGGTGACCCGATGTAGGACAAAAACTGGAAGGAGAGACAATGAGGCCCTTGCATGCTAAAGAAAAAACATTTCTGGACTCAATGCTGACAAGTGTCCTTCTTACATGGACAGGGCCATGCTGTAGCTACATGACAATGTGGACCACACACGTTGTAAGAATGCAAAGCTTAGCAAGGTTGAGTCATGGTTGCAACGTCCCCACCAAAATCTCAGGCTCTACATCTACGCCTGATTCTTTTGTGATATTTCAGGCCCCAAGAGTTGTGCTAGACGTTAGAGGCTACCAGGGGCTGGTGCATCTAACTTCCACCAAATTGTGGCAGAAGCTTTCAAAACAGTGCAATTTCCACTCTTCATTGGCCCCCATTTTTTTTTTAAGTGAGTTCAGGAGACATCAATTTATGGTGGAAATAAGATGGGCCTACTCAACACGTACCTGGAGTCCCTAGAAAGCCAGTCACAATCCATAAGACAACATGTCATTACCTAACAGTGCCACTTTGGAAAGCGATTTTGGAAATCGACCCATGGTAAACATGCAAGACACTTTAAAAAAAAACAAGAAAAAAGACACAAGAACAACTAAACACAAAGTCACTTCTTTCTGTGCACTTAAATCTGCTCATTGTCTCTCCCCTGTGAAAGCTACAGAGAACGTTAAAAAAGACCTCAATGACTGCTGAGTGAACTTTGGCCACTTTGCGACCCAAAACACCAGCGTAAAAGTAGAAATCAGTAACCAGGTGAAGTGCCACTCCACGCCGAGATCAGAGACGAGGGGCGGGCGCGCAGGGCCTGAGGCAGGGTGGTAAACGTTCCGCCGCCCCTACTCGAGCTCCAGTCCACGCGTGGGAGACAGAGGGGCGCCCGTGGGGGCGGAGGGCCCCGCGCCACTCCCAGGAAGCGTGGAGTTATGGCACGCAGGGCGAGGCCCTGGAGAAGTGGTCGGAAAGCCCGGCCACCACTAGCGGGTCCCGCCGAGGGCCCCAGACACCAGCCGCACCGCTTGGCGAGGGGGCGCCCCTCGGCCCGCGACCCTCCCCGCCTCCCGGGCCAGGAAGGGGCTGGCGACTCTTTCCTGTCTCCCCCCCCCTCCTGTAACCCGATCCCCGCCTTCAGCTCTCCGGGAAGCCGCCGCCCCGCGCAGCCCCGCGCAGCCTCTGCCCAGGCCAGCGCTATAGTTAGCAACCTTCCATCAACTCCGCGGGGGGCGGCTGGGGGTCCCCGCGCGAGCTCCCGGCCGGCCCGCGTGCCCCTTACCTTGGCTTGCAGATACTGGGGGTAGTAGTAGGTGGCGTACTGAGGGTACATCTGCTGTTTCCACACTTTGCCCATGAAGCTGGAAGGGCGCCCGCCGTGCAGGGTCGCGGACACTTCGGGGTTTCCAAGTCTCGATCGCTCCTGCCTCTCCCTTTCCGGAGGCGGCGGCGGCGGCGGTAGCCGCTGCTCCACCTCCCAGCCGGGACCAGACGTCGACCTCCTCCTGCTCCTGCTCCGGCTCCGGCTCCCGCTCCGCTCCCCTCCTCCTCCTTCTCCTCCTTCTTTCTTCCTCCTCCTCCTCTTCCTCCTCCTCCCAGGCAGAGAGAAAGACACTGCAGAGCACAGAGGGCACCCCGGACAGGGCGCTCCCGAGGAGTTTCCTCCGGAGCCCGACTGCGCCGGGGCTGCCAAGCTCAGGCGCGCCGACCGCGCTCCGCTCGCGCGAGCAGGCTGGGCAGAGCCGCGAGGTGATCAATACCCGTGCAAAGTGCTGCGGCGGCGGCGGCAGCGGCTGCGCTCGGTGCCAGGCGGCATCTGGGGTGGGTGCGCCCGGTGGGGAGAGGAGCGAGGGGCTGGCGGGCGGAGGCCGTGGGGGAAGGGCGGGCGGGGGCGGGGCCTGGCGCCCGCGAGCCGGGACCCGCTGGAGGTGAGGGCCGAGTTTCAACCACTCCTCACCTCCCAGACTGGTGGTAGGACGGGCTGGGGCTCTAGGAGCCCAGATCGCTTTGTGTCTGGGTGGGGTGCCAGGGTGGGCTTGGAGGACCCAGCTTAAGAACTACCGAAAGGGGACCTCCTTTGCTTTCCAGAGTTCTTATCTTCGTAAGGGGGAAGGGAGGTAAAGGGGAAAAGGAAATCTGATTAATCTCTCACTTCCCCTCTCTTCCCCATCCCCGCCCAGTGCCCCCCCAACCCCCAACAAGGCTAGAAAAATGATTTAGCGCCCAGCCACCAAGCTGAAGTCGGGACATCTGGGTTCTGTTTCTCCCACCCCCCAGACTCCGAGCCTCAACACTAATTTTCTAGGTGACCTTGGAAGGGTTATTGTCCTTCGGCTTGGTTTTCACAGATGTAAAAGGTAAGATTGTGTCCCTGTACCGGGAGAAGCAGAGCGCGGACGCGCGCGGGCGCGCGCGCGCGCACACACACACACACATACACACACACACCCCGCAACAAATTGACAGATCCTTCCCAGGGACATACTGCAAAGAAGCCGAATGTTATTAGGGGACACAATATAGACATCAGCCTTTCTCCGCCTCTTTCTAATGCCGCCAGACAGTCTGTCAACTCCCACTCAAGAGCAAGGAAACTCCCTGAGTTTGGAATATTTTAAGGCCATTTTGAAAGTCACTGTGGCATATTGTTGCAGTGTTCTTCAGTGACACATAAAATCAGTCTCTCTGCCTCTCTCCATATACTAATTGTCACAGCTCTAGACAGCCTCAACAGGACAGGGGTTCAGGTCTCTATATAAATGGATATAATTTAATGTAATTAATTGGTCTCTGAATTTGATTGGAGAAGACATTTCTAGATCAAAAAGAGAGAATACCAAAATTGTACAATATCATAGGTAAGAAAGCATATCCAAACCGGTATCCTTGCACAGCTAATAAAATGCAATAAAAATTTTCTTTATTATTAAATTGGCCTAACGACTTCGTTGTGGCATTTCAGTTTCCTGAGAGTCACTTCTTAATAGCACAAGGTAAAGAAACTGAACTGGAGTACATGATTTGTTAAACAGTCACCTTTTTAGATGATAACATTTTAAAACAAGTTTAGTAACACTCTTTAAAACACTAAAGTGAAATGCATATTATCCCTGTATGATTTGGGCAAATTTCTAGGTCATTTTTTTAGCAAAAGCAAAATAACTATGTTCCGTTGGAGAACACGTTGGATATACCAGAAAGCAAATCCTGCGCCTCTTCCTTTGCCCAGGCGGGATCCTATAGAAAAACTGCTTTGTACTCAGTGTCTGCGTTCCTGTGGGTGAAGTTAATGCTAAACTACAAGGTGGAATCGTTCGCTGTCTGTTTAGGAGAGCTTTAAAAAATCCTTTAATATTGTAACATGAACTAACTGGCATTTTAGGAACCTAAGAAGACTAGGCAGGGTGGTTCAGACCGGTGACAAACAGAAGAGAAATAAATTAAGAATAATCTCAATGGATCTAGGTTCCAAGGGACACAGGAAATTACCAAACTTAGACTGTTCTACTTATGTTATTTTTTTTTCTAGATGATGAAAATTCAGCCTGTTTTAGAGAACCCAAAAGTAGAGACACACTTGTACAGACTTTTGATTTATGACTGAGTTGTTATTACAGAGCAGTAGAGAAAGAATGAATTTTTCAACAAATCATTTTTCATGATTCTGGGTCAATTGGAAATCCTTACGGAAAAAATGAAATCAAAGTCTGGCCTCACAAATACCAAAAGTAGGGAGAGAATTCAGGTGATTTAGAGACCTAAATGTGAAAAGCAAAACTATGAAGTTACTAGAATACAATAGAGGGAAATAGCTTTTTTTTTTTTTTTTTTTTTTTTACCTTGATGTAGACAAAGATTTCTTTAAGGGCGGGCCAAATAGCTCAACAGATTAAAGCTCCTATAAGCAGGCGCAGGGGCTGGGGGTTTCATCCCCAGGTCTGCCATGCCAGCCCCTCCCCCGGCACACTGAGAGAGCCATTGAGACTGGGCTGGTGGCATGCTCCTATAATCCCAGCACGTGGGAGGCTGTAAACATGAGAATCACTGCAAGTCCAATCTAGTAGTGAGACCCTGGACACCATGTAGACCCTTCCCTAAAATACAGGAAAAAAAAATGCCCAAAGATTTCTTTAATAAGGTGAGCAAGAGTGCAAGGTTTTTAAATTTACTCATGCTAAAATTAAGAACTACAGTTCAAATATTCTATAAAGAGTGGAAAAACAAACCACAAAAAAGTTATTTGTAGAATAAGTGCTTGCTTGGCAAGCACAAGGGCCTGAGTTCAATCCCCAGTTCTGCCAAAATAAAAAAAAATAAATGGACATGTAATATGAATGACTAGAAAAGTTTAGTATACAGCATATATAAAGAATTCCTTGGGGTCAGTAAGGACAAGAGAATATTTTAGTCTACAAATAAATGAATGAATGTGTATTTCACAAGGGAGGAAGCACAAATGTCCAGTTAACAAGTGGAAGATGCTAACACTTACTAGGAAGTGTTAGGGCAAATACAGGCATGGCAGACCTGGGGATGAAACCCCCAGCCCCTGCGCCTGCTTATAGGAGCTTTAATCTGTTGAGCTATTTGGCCTGCCCTTAAAGAAATCTTTGTCTACATCAAGGTAAAAAAAAAAAAAAAAAAGGACAAATACAAATTAAAATAATAATAAAATGCCACTTCATAATTACTGATAGGTTGGCAAATGTGAGAATTTGAAAATTAGAGTAAGTGAAGACCTGAGTTCAATCCCCGGTACCACAAAAAGAAAAAAGAGTAAGTGAAAAAGTGTAAGAGGGGAAATTTTCTGAAATACTGCTTACCGTATGAAGCATAATTGGTATGACGATCACTTTAGAATATACAGTAGATTGGCATTACTCAACTTTTCTTGTACATATAGCACAATGATATTACCAGTATACAGCTTTTATATTTTATGAAAAAATAAAATTTCCTAACAAAATAATAAGAAAGTAATCTAATTAATACACTGTGTTTATAGTTTATATGTGTTTGTACTCAGAGTACAAAGCAAAAACCAAGAAGACTCTTACAAAAAAAACCTAAGCAGATTACAACACAAACTTTCTTTTCAGTGCTCTAAGATACATGAGTAGTATAAATGAAATGAATTAGTATATATATAAAAATATTTTTGAAACAACAAAATAAGTAATAGAGGAAGTATTTGAATTTCTCCGTACTTCTCACTTACCTTCTATTTTGCTCTTTATGTGTGTGTGCGTGTGTGTGTGTATGTGTAATATAGGAATATATACATACCAATGTTTAGGACAGCAAATTCATAATAGTTAGATCCTAGAACTAGCATAGATTTTAAAGAAATTCTTTATACAAGCACCAGAAGAAATGCACAGTAATATTAATGATATATTGGATATAACTTAAATGTCTACTAGGCTGGATAAAAAGGTTATAATACGTACGCAAAATAGAACACTGCAGCCACAAAAATGAATCATTATAGTTAAATACATCAGTATGGAACATTTCAAAATTAATAATAAAGAAATAAATAGAATTTGTAAAGCATAATTTTATTTATGTAAAGGTCAAAATCATAATGTAACTAAAGAGTATATTTGGTAAGAATATGCACAGGAATAACTTGTTTCTAAAAATAAAAACAAGGAGATAATAGCACGAAATTCACTATGGAGTGAAGTCTCTGAAGGAAACTTAAAGAAATGACAATGTTCACATTGCACTGTGGGTGGTAGATACAGAAATATATTTCAATGTTTCTCTTTAACAATCCACGTAATAGCTCATATGTTGCTTCATTTCATACTAAGATAATTTTAAAATAAAAAGTCAACTTTTAGTTTTAAACATAAGGACTTTCAAGTAAATAGAAAAGCAGAGAGAAATGGATGATAACTCTTCTATTTCTAACATTCAGCTTCAATCTTTATTAATCATTTGCAGGTCCTATTACACACACACACACACACACACACACACACCCCATTTTATTTTCCTAAAGTACTTTAAAGGGAATTCTCAACGTCATAATTTCATCAATAGCCCATTAACAAACAAGTGTTCTGTTAAATACCCTTATCACACCTAAACAAATCTTAACAGTTTGCTAATGCCAACTAATACTGATAGTCTATTTTTCTCTCATTGTCCAAAAATTACTTTTTGCAGTTTGTTTATTTAAGTCAGAATGAAACAACATCACACACTGGATTTTATTTATATGCTTCTTAAATCTCAAAAACATATAAGTTCATATACACACACCTCTAACAGATATTTATCTATTAGAAGAATTTGGGTTACTTTTCCTATAGAATTGCCATTTGACTGCTTGCAACTTCTTGGCAATGGTTCTAGAATTTTGATTAGAGGTAGATTCACTTTTTGGCCAAAAGTACTTCCTTGATAGGACTCGGCAAACAGAAAGTGATGTGCATGATGACATCAGGAGATACGCAGTGTCTGAATGTCTCCCTCTCAGTGAGGTTGTAGAGATTGATCTGAAGTTCAGCTCTGCTAAGGCACAAGGAGTACAAGTTTGAGTCCCTTCTTGGCAACTTAGTGACTTAGCAGGACCCTGTCTTAAAATGTAAAACAATTAAGAAGGACTGTGGGTATAGGTCAACACAGAGGTCTTAAGTTCAAGCCCTACTACTACAAAAGAAAAATAAAGAAGAAGTTTAGGTGTTAATGATCTGACTTAATCATTATCATTTAATCATCAATCATTCATGGGACAGTTTTTAATATTCATAAGTATTGTCTAAACCCATTATTTCATTGGAATTTAGAGGCTTGTGGCTTTTTTAATTTTGTCATTCCTTCTCTTACTAGTTGGAAGTTTCCTATAGAGAAAAACTTCTTTTCAACTCTAGTTACATTGGAATAGAGCTTGCATAAAAAGACAAAATATATTTTCACTTACTTGCTAAGTTTCACAATGAGTTTTGTAAGAAACTCCAAAGGTGTCCTATTTTGAGTAACATTTCAAACTTAGAAAGCTTAATATATTTGAATTGCTTTATTCCTTTACAATCATTATTCTTTTTTTATTCTTAAAGAATACAAAATAGTGATAGAAAAAAACAGCATTAGAAATGATACAAGATTTCACTAAAGATGCTTAAATGTTCCTATCTTTAATAGCTTTCTTTGCTCACCAGCATGGTAAGATTGTCCCAGGTTGTTAGTTCTTCCCTGACTGAAACCAGCCATTTTTTCAAGAAACCCAAGTTAGCTTACTTTTTAAAAACTAAGTTAATGCTTATTTGTTTTCTTTTTTTCTCTCTCTCTCCCTTTTAATATTTTTAACTTTTTTGACCAATTTTGCATGCTTATATCTGGTAATCTGAAGCACTAATCTGAAGGCAACAATATGCAAGATGACAACCATTGTTGAATTCCTGTTATTTTGTTTAGTGAAATTCTGTATCATTTCTATCTTTGTTTACTATTTTTATTCTCTTTAAAATTAAAAAAATAAGTTAAAATTTCTTTAAAACCTACATATTTAATATCAGTTAGAGAAAAGAGCTCATAAAAGATTCTTAATGTTCTGTGACAAGATGACCCCTAGAAAAGAATGAGCTGTTGAATAATTTTTCCCATATCCACAACTTCATCAACCTTGAAACATTTTTTCTCCAGTAGGACTTTTGGGATACAATGTGCTTGGTGCCTGTTCTCATGAAACTTCCAATCCAATAAAGGAAATGGAGATGAAGCAGTGATAAATCCCGTTAAACTCTATGAAGAAAGTGACGGGTTACAAATGAGACTAATTTTCAGAACTGGGTTTAAAATTTTACTTAGACAGTACAGTTAGGATAAATATGCAGTGCTTCTGCATAGTTCTATGAGAAGCAAGATTTGCACCAATAGTGGCTGGACAAGATATTATGTCAGCTTCTAGTACTATCAACAACCTCTAGGAAGATAACAAGGTAGAAGGTATTAACTATTGAACCTGTGATAAAATTCAGGTATAAAAAAATTAAGTATACAGCTATGCTCTCTTAATTCACTGATTAGAGACATCTGCTATAATAATGTCTTAAGTATAATATGATGTATGCACCTTGTACGATACCAAAACATTACAAAAACAATTTGCAATGTATTAATTTACCGAATCTGTCCTGTCAACTTGTCTTGAAACTGTCTCATTGCTATTTGTTGTTCAATAAAAATAAAAATAAAAAAATTACAGCAAAAGCTTCAATGGGAGCTCACATTTAGACACCTTCATTATTTTTTGGAAAAAATACAAGTCACTACTTCACTATGAAATTGCATAAATAATTAAAATCAAACTTCACATATCGAAATAAATGATTTAAATGCTATAAAAAATAAAATTTTACTTAGGGAAACTTCTACCTACAGAGAGATACCGTGAATAAGAATGGGTCAACCGAAGAAACCTGCATAGGAGGAGGAGTGGAGAGCTGTGTCCTCCCCGATGGAGGGCTGTGTGCTGCGCTCTGTTCCTGCAGAAGACTTTGAGAAATGAGCTGGTCCATGTAGGAGCTCTCACCTGGCCTATAACCAGGATTAACAAAAGGTGAACATTTTTTTAAATCAGAGTTTATCAGAAGTAGACCAAAACATTAGCTTTAATTAATACTTTTGTTCGAATGCCATATGCCTGAGTATTAAAATCACTGAAGGATAAAGCGAACATTTACTATGAAAGCTGCTGTGCCAGAGCATCAATGAATTACATTCACAAGGAAGACCTCGTGCAGAATGTGGTGATTACTGCCTGGTAAGCAGCCGTTCTCCCACCCTGAGACTAGCTGACATCCACAACACATGTAGTGAACACGTAGGAAAGCAACAGTTTTTGTAAGTTGAAAATGTGACCAATGTATATGTCAGAATTTTTAGAAAGTTAAAGAAAAATGGTTGCTAAAGAGAAGCAGTACTTGGAGTCTTCAATGAAGCTTTAACATAGCTAGGAAATTATTTTATACTTCAAGGAGGTTATATATGATTATTCTAGCCTGATCTTTTTTATTTTCCTTTAGAGTATGATTTTTTAAATAAAAAAGGCTAGCAAATTTAAATGGAAAAATTTTAGTTCTCCTAATTTCTTACTACTACCCTCTGAGTTTAACTCATACTTTCTTAGGTCATACCTCTTACCACAATTCGTAACTGGATTCCAGAACGAACTTCCCATTTTCCAAATTCATTTCCTTCTACTCTGCCATCTCTTGGCTCCTGCTTCTTTTCTCTCCTCCATGCCTCTTACTTCTGACTTCATTATATTGTATAACTCCAGCTATCTTTGGCCTTTTTAGGGCCCAATGGCCTCAAGTACCTTTCACCTTTTTTTAGCTGGCTCACTTTTACTCTCTCCTTAAGGTCCACCCAGCTTCCTTCTGCCATAGGTTTGGGCTGAGTACCACTCCTTGTGGCACCTCATCCAAACCTCTCTGAGAGCTGGTCAAATGAGTTAACCTAGTGCCTAGGGATACCAGTTGGAATGGAGTAGGGCTAGAGTTAGAGGAGAATTGGTGGATTCCAGGCGATACTATCAGCCCACACAAAATTCACTCATCCATACTGAATCAGTCCATGTGATTCCAGAAATATGAGTAATTGACTATGAATTATAATTCCAAGAACTTGCTCCATAATTACTCCCCAAATTGAGTGGTTTAAGCAACATTCATTGTATCACATCGTTTCTGAGGGGCAAGAATATGAGTGTGGCTTAGTTGGCTTTCTCTGGTTCAGGATGACTTGAAATTAAGCTAGAGCAATACTCACCTGAAGGTTTGACTGCAAGATGTACTTCCAAGCTCCCTGTTCTGGTGTTGCTGATGTCTCCAAATCTCTAGGTAAGCTTCCATTTGTCTGCTTAGGATAAGGCTGTTGGTTGCCTCCAGAGAACTGACTACTGAAAGAATGTATATAATAGTGTCAAATAATCACAGTCGTCTACTGAATCTTTTAGGTAATCATACAGTAGAAGTTATGTGCCTCAGGGATGTCCATTCAGAAAATTTTTCTTTAGCCAGTTATTCCCTGTCTCTCTCCACTCCTATCCCATAGCAACCAACAATATAACTTTTGCTTTCTGTGCTTTTTAAAATTCTGAATTTTTAAAGTAAGTGGAATTACACAACATACAACCATTTTTGTCTACTTCTCTTAGCATGTTGTTTCTGAGACTCATCTGCATTGTAATATCAACCTTTCATTTTTTTATGACCATACAACATTCATGCATATGTAACTATTTTTATCTATTCATTGTTTTCATATTTAAATATCATGAACATTTGCTTAAAAGTATTTAAGGGTACTTATTTTGAGGTACTGATTTTGAGATGTTGGTGAACATCCGTCAGTAGTAATGGGGGTCTGTGAGTTTGAAATTAAGACGAAGAATCAAAGATGGAGATAAACTTGAGAGTTAGCCACAGTGTATGAATTGAATTTAAAATCAAGATACGGGATGATATTGTCTCAGAAGGAGAAGTATGGATAAAAAAGCAATAGACTAAAGGTAGAAATTGCATAACAACTCTCACAGTGTACAAGACGTGGTTCAAACCTTGAGGTATTCTTTGGCTGAACACTTCAGTCTTTGCATTAAACGAGCACACATTTATCCTTGACCTCTAGACATTATAGGACCATATGCCTTTCTTTTGTCATGTATTTGAATCACTTAGTCATTTTTATCATCAGGAAATCCCTCCTTCATTCTAGACATTCAAAATGAAATTCAGGAGATTAAGAAATCACATACTTCCCAGTGGACAATGGATTAGGGTTAGTTACTACTTTGTGATATAAATAACTTTGGAGGTATTTTTCCTATTGGTTTAATAACACTGGGAATTTCATCTTCCTTTTAAAACTTTTGTACTATTTAGATAAATTTTCTAGATCTCCTGTAGTTTAATACATAATGATAACATTAAATAGACTACTAATGTGCTGTCTGATGCCTAATAAGCTATGTGCTCCACTGACTTTTTATAAAGGCTTCATTTGTGGTAATATCACATTCTATTATTATAAAAAGGCATAAGACAAATCCCCTATTGGTTTATCAATACTTTTAACTCATGTTTCATTGTGAACTCAAGCCTATTTATTCATGTTTATATCTAGATCATCATTTCATTATATCAGTAGAGAATTTCAGGACGCATTTTAATGTTGCTTTCACATGTTCCTGTTAAAATAATTTGTTCTACGCATAGCACTAAGAATGTCTTCGATTATCCTTCTGTATTTTTAAATGTTAATAATCTTTTCATATTTGCTATCATACCAGGTTTGAGAATTTTCCCAATTCCATTTTGTCATTGATAGGAAATACTGAACAACATTGGAGATCTAAAATTCACATCAGTGTGGTGGCCTTCAATTAGATAGATACTAAACTGTTCACCTGTGCTTTTGAGGATATTATTCTCCATCAAATTATGCTCCTAGAATTGCATGAACCTTTTTTATGTTTGCAGCCTTCCCACTCTAATGGATATTGGAGCATAAGCATGACTGTAAATCTGTCTAGAGAACTAAATTCCATCTCATATTAAGCTCAATTGTTTCCATTTCCTCTATGCACAATGCAGAATGCAAGGAGAGTAAACCATCCAATCTTTATCAGGACATTCTGTGCTTGGTATCTATTGAGATTGACACAGCAATGATAACGAAATGCAAGCAATCCTGCGCTGTCAAGATGTTTTCAATGGGACTTTTTTGTATTTGGAAGATGTTTGGCCAGGGGGCGGGGAATGAAGAAATCTCATCTAGCAATAAGAAATGGCACCTGCATCTTGATGTCTATAAGGAAGTAAGTTAGATGTCTGGGTAATGAAATTACAGGGCAGGGGTGTTTACTGCTGTGCAGTCATTAAGATATCTAATTCTTTGAGAGATTGGTCTTTTATATGCTCAAAATGATTAGCGAACACCTCTTAGTGTGTGTTTTATGGGGAAGCTAGCTTGCTGGCAAGCACTGAGATACTTACTTATTTAGTTACCTACCAAGTTCCTGGCTAATTGATGTTGGCAGGGAATTGGTGAAAGATGGTCAGTTAGGTCAGGATACCCCTGCCTCGTCAGGACCCAGTCCAAAAGTCATCCACGTCCAGTGGTTTCACATTAGACTTCCATGAATGTCTTATACTTGATACCTCTTATACTATGTCAGCCACTTAATAAATGTTATGTCACTTAATCCTCACAGTCTCCTTACTATCTTTGCATTTGCAGATGAGAAGGTAAAACTATGTAGGGTTCCATCTTGCCTGAGGTTTTAGGGTGAGGTCAGGATTTGAACTGTATTCATACTCCCTGCATCATGCCTGATTTCACTTTAAGTAAAGGGCCAACAGAAGGTAGGAGTATTTAGTCAATTAATGTCATAATTAATTTTGTTGTTAGAACATTTATGTACATTTTCTGTAACATTGTGTTTTTATCTATTCACATCTTGTAAAAGTGTCTTCATCATAATTCACAGCTGTTTTTATATGATTATATTAGAGGAAATGCAAAACTTCAGATTTTTTCTCCTTGCTTTCTTCCTCCCTCCTTCCCTCGTTCCCTCTCTTCCTTCTTCCTTTCCTTGCTTCCTTTCTTCCTTTTTGTTTCTTTTACAATGCTAGGGTTGAATTCAAAGTCATACATATGCTAGGCCAATAGTCTATACTGAGCTATAACCCCAGTTCATTTCTTCTTCTTTTTTAAAATTCAATATTTCATTTATATTTTCTAAGTTGTATAACTTTTATAAAAATAAGTTTTGTAACTATACAACATTGAACTTGGCTATTGTACACTCATTTAAAAATTCATATTGTGACAAT
This sequence comes from Ctenomys sociabilis, assembly GCA_004027165.1. NCBI lineage: Eukaryota > Metazoa > Chordata > Mammalia > Rodentia > Ctenomyidae > Ctenomys > Ctenomys sociabilis. Next base: position 70,964 of record PVKA01003471.1, read on the forward strand.
GAAAATTAAATGATATAAATATACTTTAGGATAATCAGAATTATGTACAAAGAAAAAGACAAAGCAGGTAACTATTTTCTTAACAAATATTAAATCCCTTACTTTCTCAAAATTAAGAGTTATTCCCACATTTGTGTGGAGATCTGCCTAAAACTGGATGCCATCTGAGATCTTTTCTCGCACAACCACGATTAATAAAAACAAGGCTACCCATATGTCCTAAGCGTTGTTCAGTTACAGAAACCTATAGGAATGAAGAATGTGTTTACTTCTCTGGCTCTGGCGATTCAATAAAAGCTGAAAAGAATTTTTCTCTCATTCACTTTCATGGTCCTAATATTTCTAGAACTACAGAGTTCTCAGAAAGTCAGGGACTCTGTATGCTCATCTATTCTAGACTGTGCCCCTTGTAGCCAAGGTTACACTGAAACCAGTTCAAACTGATGAGAATCTTCCCCATTTTTAACAAAAATCAGACAATGGGAAATCTCTTATTTTCTAAGTATTCCATTTCAAAACTATTCATATTTTTAGTTTAGTTTTTATGCTGTTACTGGACAGCTTGCTTGTCTTTCTTACAACCTAGTATCTCAAATAGGAGGCATTATTTATGAATTTAAAGTTTAAAAATGATAAGCAAGGATCGAATAGAAGTCATATTTTAGACTGTGTATGGCTTTAGATATATTTGCACAGTGTTGTAACAGTTACAAAAGCAATAGCAAATACCATCCACTAAAACCCTCAGATTTTTAAAGTACAAATATATATGTTTCATGCCTAAAAACACCTGACCGGGAATATATGACTACATTAAGAAAGAGGACAGTAGCATGCATGCCTTCATCCTTCCCCAAAATAATTTTATTCCAGTCTAGTGCGATTGGATTACATTTAAAGTATACAATTATGAAAACCCCCATATCCTCTTCTACACACAAAGTATGGTTGTACTTTTTGTTAATGAGGTCAGATTGATCTAGAAAACAAATTGCTACTCACTATTCTGCTAATTGTCTCATAGCAACTTTATTTAGTCTTCTAAAGTATCAGGAAGCTGAAAATTTTGAGTAGACTTAAAAGGACAAAGATTAATAAAGGAAAAAGTGACCATTCATACTCAATGAACATCACTTCTTTTTTCTTTCTATATAACCTTTATCCCAAATCAAATGTTTCTGTGTCATTGCACGAGAATCTTCCTTAGCACTTGTGATACGCTTTCCCAAAGCATCATGCTGTCATCACTTTGATTTAGGCTAGTTTATTTAACAAATCTATCCTACACAAATAGACGCATTGTTTTCCTCTGATAACAACATTTTGATAGGCCTAGTTTTTTTCATTTCTTTTTCTTAGAAAATTTCTGTCTTAAAGAATATAAATAAGAATGTAAACACTCTTTGTTCCAGTTTTCTCTTATCTGTTATGGCACCAAAATTGATATGCAGTCACAGTGTTGGATAAGAAATGTCTATCAGATGTAACCATTCTGCACATGATTAATTTTGTTATGAGAAAAATGGGAGGTTTTCTAGGTTCCTCTGGCAGGCACTGCATGAAGCTATTCCTGCATATGTAGTAAAGTGCATCTTAGTTTAAACAGTTGTCTTCTCCCATTCATGCCCACATACTTCCTGAGGCTTCTGGGATCATATTTTCATAAAATGGTTACTATCACTTGATCTATCACCATAATCACTACAACAAACTTTACTTTGCCTGTCACAAATAATTTTGAAATAAGTGACATTAGTGAAAAAGAGAAAAAGAAGATGATAAAATGTCCAAATTAGATAATCAAATGAAGTCAAACAAAATCAACATTAAGATACTTTTCCTCAGGCTCTGGTAAAAATCTACAGACTCCTCCAGGATGATGAAAGTTTTTGTTTTACCAGTATTGCATGAGTATATGATCCACAAATGTTACCAAGTTACCAATACATCTGCAGATTCAGAAAATATAGCCAAAGATAAGTTTCCTGATCATATGAAGTTATAGTGGTATCTTGATACTGTACATACAGAAGTCTTTTGATAGATAGACCTAAGATTGAACTCTTTCTCCATTCTTTCTTATTATTTACTTTTAAATAATTGTGCAATGGGTAAACAAAAATTTGTATATTTAAGGTATACAATCTGGGGACTGGGGTGATAGCTCAGTGGAATAAGTGCTTGCCTGGCAAGCACAAGGTCCTGAGTTTGATCCTTGGTATCGCCACCAACAAAAAAAGTATACCATCTAATGGTTGATGCGTGTATACATTGTTAAGTGACTACTGACATCGTTCTGATTAATACATCCAACACATCACATAGTTGCCTTATTTTGTTGTCATTGCTGAATCTTGGATCTTAATCGGTGTGACCATGGGTAGGTTTCTTACTTTCTGTGCACTTCATTTTATTCATTATAAAATGAGGTGGAAATAATTGTTCCCAACTATAAGTTGTTGTATTAAGCATAGTTCTATACAAAAATCATTAAGAAAGTTGTATACAAAAATGATTGCTAATGTTAGCAATTAACTAATTTTAAAATGAAAAATCTTATTATTGCTATTACTGTAATGTTCTTGGCCTTCAGTAAAAATTGTGGTATTTGAGTATGACTGCCAAGAGAATAGGGATTCATCTTGAAATCCAGACAGCACAGGAACTCCTGCGTGATATGCAAAGAAGAAGGATTTACTCTTTATTGATCAAAAGTACCACTGTTTTGTCATTAACAGAAGCTTCAGATTCAATGATTTGTCATGAACAGTCACAGAGACAGGACTTTCCTTGAGACATACAGAGCCAGACTGCTCTGGTCAAGTTTGCATAGGTCAGGGTGAGTGGGCATCCAGTTTCCAAACTTTCTTGAGCTAGCAGGAACCTGAAATGGCCTGAATGTCCTACTTGTCACTTTCTTTACTGGTCTTTAGAGTTTCCCCTGTCTCCTCCACATTTGGTTAGCCAGTTGCTAAGTTTCAGCATTCTTTACATAGCATGGAGCAGCCAGCAAAACTCATGAGGTCACTGGAAATTCTCCTTGTTCTTCATGCTAAATGTAAGAATTGCTTGGTCTTAAAAGAACCCATGATCCTCTTAAAAGGTTGGAATATATCCTTATTTTGAATATCACTCTATCAGGTAGCTATTTATTGAGTACTTCTATGAGTCAAGAAATGAATATGTATAGTAAAAAAATAATTTTGGGAGAAATGGCATTCTTTTTTGGTTGAGTTCCTTCTAGGGTAATAAGCCAAGTGATCACTTAAAATAACCAGTATTAAACGTAATTTTAAACAATTTTTAAAATTTGTGTGGCTGTGCATTAAGCCTTTCAATAGCATTTTATGTAAAATCTGCTACAATTTATGAGTACCCCCCAAATGTCCATGTCCTCAGAGGCAAAGCTTCAAAGTCATTGGATTACGGGGACGCTTTACTCAACATGGGTTCAGCACCAGCGAGGTCAGCAGCTGAGTGTCTTTTTGGAAGGTGGAGGCTGAACACAGGTTCATTATGTCATGGGGGCCTGGCCCGTGAAGGGGTGCTTCTCCTCAGGCTCTTCTCACTGTCTGTTTCCTAGTCCCTGGGGTGGAATCAGCTGCCTTCTGCCCAGACTTTTCCACCATGCTGTTTCTGCCTTTGAGACAGACAACTGTGGCCTGAAGCCTCTAAAATCTGTGAGGCAAAATAAATCTCTTTTTAAGAGTTGCAAATGTCAGTATTGTGGTGGTGAGAAAGTAACTACGACAAATATAAATGCATGTGAAATCATCATAGAAAATACTGTCCAGGGGCCAGGGAGATGGCTCAGTAGAGTAAGTGCTTCCCTGGCAAGCACAAGGGCCTGAGTTCAATCCCCAGTTCCACCAAATAAAAAAAAGAAAATACTGTACAAATTTGAATACAGGATTGTTTTAGATAGATATTAGATAGCTTTAGTTGATATAGATACATAGATCATGTTTCAGATTATATATGTATAATATATATGTATATATATTATCTTAAAGTTAAAAGAAAACAAAAACGTTTGATTTACAGATAAATAAAGCATGGTCCTTACCCATATAGTACTTACAATTTAATAGTTTATAATATTGATCTATTAGAATTCAGTAACATTATTTATTCCATCAAATATTTTTCAGTCCCCAAATCAACATTTATGGTACCTTTATGGCCATTTGCACACACATGCAGGCTCTCTTATCATGTTCCCCGTTAAAGACGCACTAGGTAATATTCCACATTCTTGTTTCATTTATCACACTGTGAACACAGTCCTTTTTGTAGTGTTTATTATGTTTTCACTTCATTTTTGTGCTTTTTGTTGGTAACTTGATTGTTTAAAATTATCTCATTTATAGTTTATAAATGTCAAAAGTTCCTACACATAAGACTATATTGTGCATTGTGGAGACGATTTGTGTGTTATGTGAGCTTTATTCAAGCTTGAATTACAGAGCTATTGACCGGGATGAGTTCAATATTAATGAATCATTGATACTGTACATACACACAATGAAAGAAGAAATCTACCAATCCGTACGTGTGATTGGAAGGTACTGAAGAAATTTTATTTGTTTATTTATTTATTTATTTATTTATTTTTTGGCGGAATCAGGGATTGAACTCAGGCCCTTGTGCTTGCCAAGGAAGCGCTTATTCCACTGAGCCATCTCTCTGGCCCCGAAATTTTATTTATAAAACAGTCAGTAGGTTGAACTTGACCCAGAATTGTAGATTGTACACATAGCAGTGATTCACAGTTGTGGTTGCTCCTTAGAAGAGCTTTGGAATTTTTAAACAGTGGTGTTGTCTGGATTCATTGGTCCCAAGTTCTGGTTTGATTGGTCAGGGAGGAGCCTCCACTAGTGATGTTAAAAGTGTCCCTATGCCTTAGACTGTACAGCGAGTGTTACGAGCCACTGCTCTGAAACAATTGCAGTTTGTGCATGGGAAAGTGAACCTAGGGGAGGAGACTCCTATCAGCAGTCAGCAAATCCTTCTCTTGCAATCTGGCTTTTGTCCCAGGCACTCTTCTAAAGTTCTCAAATAGGGCTGGTGAGATAGCTCAGCAGACTAAGTGCCTACTTAGGCAAGCACAGGGACCAGGGTTCAAACCTTGGACCACATGCTGCGCAGGCCCTGTCCTAGATGCATTGAGCCAGCCACCGAGTCCAGGTGTGATGATGGACACCTGTAATTCCAGCACTGCAGAGGCTGAAAACAGGAGGATCACTGCAAGTCCAAGCCGTGCAGAGACCCTGTACCAAATACATTAAAAATAATAATAATAAAGTAAGAAAAAATAGAAGTTTCCAAATTAATGACCTTCATTAGTACTTATACCTCTGAACCTTTGAAGTTCTTATTTAGAAACAGTGCATACTTTCAGGTACCTTGAAAGTTCTCACTCTCCTGCTTTGCTTTATGCACTGCTTAATTTTTTTTGCTTCTTTTCCCACCTTTCACACCTTAAATACAGGTGCTTCCCACAACACTATTCTCAGGCTCTTCTTATCCAAAGAAGACTAAATTATCCAACTGGTTTCATGGTTCTACCTGCCTGTCTCTGCTATCTATTGACCTGATCTTTCCAACAGTCAATGTTTCAGTAAGGTTCCTTGGAGACTGTGCTCTTGGTTTGTTCATAGTTTTATAAATTACACACCAAAGTAATTATTCAGGAAACTAACTGAAAGTTTTTTTTCCATATTTCAACTTTCACTGCACAAAAACTTTCACAAATAATTAGAAAAAACTATAATCTTCACCGTGGGAATATTACAGAATAAACAACTCCACCAAATATTCATGCTTCCAGAGTTACAATGAGATGCTCACTGTTTACCAACATATTTATCTGAAAGTTTGTGGCAGGAGACTAGGGGGGAACACATGCACACCAGGTGACAGGTAAGAGTTTTAAGAGGATTTGTTTGTGAAGGATGAGCAGATATATGCTGTATTTATTTCCTAGGGCTGCTGTAACAAATTGCCACAAAGTTCATGTTTCTAAATAAGAAAATCCTCTTCTCTTATTTTTTGGGAGGCCAGAAGTTGGAAATGAAGGTTCTAGCTGTGTTGTCCCTCTGGGGGTTCTGGAGAGAAACCTTTCCAGGCCTCTGCCAGGCACTCCTTGGCTTGAGACTGCATTCTTCCAGTGTCTGAATCCACATCAGTGTCCTCTATGTCTTCTCTTCCATCAGTGTCATATATCCCTTCACCTTTCTCTTAAAGAACGCTCGTCATGGTATTCAAGGCCCACCCAGACAATAAAGAATTATCTCCCCATTTCAAGGTCCTTAATTTAATTATATCTGCAAAGATCCTTTTTTTTTCCAAATAAGGTCACATTCACAAGTTCTAGGGGCGATGGTGCAGACATTGTGTGGGGGCAACCTTCTGACATACTCCAGCAGGGTTGAGGGAAAACGACGAGTGGTAAAGTTCTGTGGGGTTTGTCCTTACTGCACCTCGGTCTGGAGGAGCAAGAAGGAAAAGCACATAGTGAAAGCCAGTTAATCTGTGCAACAAAGCATGGGGAGGGAGCCGCCTGACCTCAGTGTAGCGTTTGCAAGAGAAATTCTTTCAAATGTGTTGCCTGGCATGATGAGCGGCAGGGGAATAATCCCGAAATTCATTCTCTTCTGGTTCCCCTTTTGGTACCTCCTACAGGGCAAATCAAAATAGATGCTAGAGAAAAAGACCATCATTTAGCAGTCCGAACAGTGAGGGGTAGAGAGTGTATGTGGGGAGGCATCCAGAAAGCTCCCTGCATGGTAGGAAGTCACTGATCCCGCAGAGGAGCAGAACAGTGCTCATGTTTGAGATTCAGAGAAAGCTGCTCTCACAAGTGCAGCAATAGGTTCAGTAGGTTCTTTCTCCCTATACGTGAGAAACAAATGAGAACATATTTCACTTTTCTCTGTAATTTCAGACCATTACACATGGTACTGGGAAGTACTAATTACCTCTGTGTTTTGGGAAAAGAGCTATAAGCAGCGAATAAACCACCACAGTCTTTTCCTTATATAAATATAACCCCATTATCACAAGCATCTTCACAACTGAATGTTTACTTCCCTTATATGCTTTTTTTTTCCTCCAAAAAAGAATTGAGGGAGCTCATGAAGAAAACATATATTAGAAGAATGATAAGACAGAAATGGAAAATGAAGACCAGGGAAAGGGTGAGAAAGTGAGTATGTTAGCCTCAAGGACTCGCGTTGCTGTGAGTGGGCGTTGGTGTGGTTCCGGCCCCGTCACCATTGCAGACTCGCGTTGCTGTGAGTGGGCGTTGGTGTGGTTCCGGCCCCGTCACCATTGCAGCTTCACTGTCTACCTTCTGCTCCGACGGAGCTTTGCTTGTCCCGTCGCGAGAGGCTGCATAGCACCGGCAGCCTCCTGCTTCTGTTCATGTAACAATCACGTTCTGTGATTAGAAATTACTAGATAACTTGCACAGCTAATCCTTTGTGGAAATAAATACAGAAGGAAAGGGGCAAGGACTGAAGAGGAATAGAGAAAGATCAGAGAAAAGAAATAATGGAGGTGGGGATGACAGTCAGAGTCGAGTGAGGTTAAGGCCCATACCTCTTAGGAGTGCTTCTTATTTTCTGTTGATTTCCCCTTTTTCTGCTTGTTTCTTTGAAGGAGGAGCCATGTATAATAAAATGTACTTAGAAAAAAATAAAAGAATAAAAATAAATAAAATATACTTAGAGTGAATTTTTTTTTCTTTCTAATGTGGAATAAGATGCTATTTAATTTTGTTCTTCCACAGCTAATATTTTTTTTATGTATATGCTTTAACCATTTTCTTCTTCATGATAAGTTTTGGAGAGTGAATTATTTTTGACAAGTATTTATAGCTGTGAAACTCTTCCCACGAACAAGACATAGCGCCCTTCCATCACTGTCCAGCATTTCCTCAAATCCTTTTATGCCTGATCCCTTCCTCCCAGTGCTTGGTGCTAGCAACACGAAAACTGCCTCTAAATCCATATACTTTATAAATATAGGATTTCATATATACCTATACGCACGTATATATGTAGTGTTTGTGTGTGACTGTTTTCATTTTTCACAAGGTATTAGATATTCATGCACATTACTGTAAGTATTACAGTCCATTTTCAGTGGTGAGTAATTATCCTGTGTTGAGTGTTGCAGTTACTCTTGTCTCACTGCTGGGACAAAGTACCTGACACACCAAATTAAGGAAGGAAAGGCTTCTTTAGCTCACAGCTTGTGGGGGTTTCAGTCCTTACTCAGCAGCCTGGCACATGGCAGAGGGCAGCCGATCATGGTGGCAGAAAGCAGCATAAGAGCAAGAACAAATCGCAGGAGTAGCAGCAGCGAGGGCTACTGAGAGGAAGTCTGGCTCCCTTACGTGGCCTTCAGGCTATCTTGCCCAGGCTGGGTGTGGTGCTCACATCCATAATCCCAGCAGCACTCACACCCATAAACCCAGTGGATCATGATTTAATCACAAACTCTAGAAGTCTACCCCATGACTACAAGAAGCTTGTGGGGCAACTAGACGCAAACAAATGTACTATTATTTATTAATCTACTCACCAGTTAGTGAACATTTTGGTTTTGTCCAGGTTTTGGAGACTGGACTAGTCATGGAAAGTTATCATAAGTTGTGCTGCTATATGTATGGGTATGCTGTAGCACTGTACTACAGTGTCTTTATCTCTTTTGGAAATACATTTAGAAAGGGAATAGTGGGTTAAATGAGATTTCTACTTTTACTTTTTTTTGAAAAACTCTCCAGAGTGATTTTTATAGTGTTATACTAGTTTATATTCCCCCAGGAATGCAGAAGTGTTCTTCACAGCTTTTGGCAGAATACGTGTGTTGCTATTTGTTGTGGTAAAGGGTTTATAAGAGCAACAATATAATACAGGACATATAATTTGATTATTTTATAGTCACTTGAAAAGTCATATGCAAAGAGAATGCAGGAAATCTGTCCATATGCTAAGACCAAAAGAATCCAGCAAAATGCCTGGATTCAACAGCAATGTCCTGTGAATCCAGCTGAAGACCTAGAGCTCATGAAAAGGAATCTGAAAAATGCAGCTCGAAGCTAAGAGCCCATGACAATGTCCCATGCAGGCCTCTTCACAGACTGGCCCTAGGAAGGCCCAGAGGTCAGTGGGGGAAGCTAGAAAGTCTGTGCCAGCAGGATGAAGGATGTGTGACAGCAGGCTGAGGGGTCTGCTCTAGAGTCAGGAAGTGACACTCAAATTAAAAACCAGAGCTCCCCTGAAAAGTACCACAGCCATCCTCAGTGGCAATGAGATCCCGTGCTTCTCTGATGAGAACAGCCGAGTCTGTATCAGGTAAGCATATGTGACAAGCTTCTCCTGGACATTGAGCAGTGCACCACTTTCCCCTCCAGAGCCAGGAGGTGATGCTTGAAGTAAGGACCAGCGCTTCGCCAAGTGACCTGGAACTGTTCTCCATGAAAACAAGGTCTTGAGCCCCTTCGATGATGACAACAGAAGTCTAACAGGAAAGCCTGTGTAACAAGTTCCTCCAAAAGAACCACCAGCTCCCTATAGCTAGCTCTCTACAGCCTCTCTTCTCCAATTCTTTTTTTCATTTTGTTGGCAACAATCCTCAGGTGACCTCCCATACCCAGCAGCACACATTCATTTTTGCCTATGCCTGTGTCTTCAGTGTTTAACCTACTTTGTCTTCCAGAAGATGTTTCTGTTTCAATATTATATATTTGATACATTTTCATTTTATTTTAGTATGAAGTGAGAGATACGGCTCTAGATTTAAATTGACTATATGGATAGTCAGTTTTCCTAGTATCAGTTATTAAAGAGCCCATCTTTCCTCCACAAATGTGTCTGACGCTCCCCTTTGTTGCTGTTGGTGCTGTTACTGTTCTACGTATTTGGTACAGGGTCTCCCTATGCAGCTTGGACTGGTAGTGATCCTCCTGCTTTCAGCCTCCCTGGTTCTGGGACTGCAGACATGCACAACCACGCCCGGACTCCGTGTCTGGCTCTGCGCACCTGAAAGTGGGGTAGGCGCAGCGTGGTCCCTGCGTTCGCCTAAGCAGGGGCTTAGTCCACTGAGCTATCTCACTGGCCCTCTGGCCTCTTTGTTATAGATCAGATACCTGAATGTGCCTGGGGTTGTTTCTTCGTTCTCTAATTTTTTTTCCACTGATCTATACATCTGTTTCTGTACTGGCACAACGCTGTTTTTTTTTTTTTTTTTTTGTTGTTGCTATTGTTTTGTTTTTACCACAGTCACAGCGTGATATTGATGGGCAAAAGATAATCTATTTTAAGGGAGGGTCACTTAAATTCATTTAACTATAGATAAAACTCACTCCCTCACCTTCTCCCATGTGGCTAACCACAAACCAACTTAGATAAAACTTAGAAAAAAAACAGAAAATATGGACAAATAGTTAGGACAACTTGGGAAATAGGGCAAACAAACCACATGCCCCGTGACAGCCACATGGTCCACAGTGTCTGGGAAATGTCCATCTCATGGCAATTTTGTGCCATTCTTGTAAATGAGATACTGTAGTTACTATGGAAACTTGAAAAGCATATAACCTGAAAGAAAAGTTTTGGCTGGGACTGATACTGTGAGAGCCCTGCCCCAAAGTCAGGGCACTGATTGTGAGGTCTCAACTGAAGCTTCCTTGTTCCTCCACATTTGGTCTTTTTGGTGGGGGCTTATCCTCCCTCACTGTCATCTGCTGTTACGATATAACTTGAAATATGCTATATTTGTGCTTTCTGCTTTGCTCGTGTTGTCCAGGATTGCTTTTGTGTTTCTGGTTCTCTTCTGGTTCCATACGAATTTCAGCATTATGTTATTTAGTTTTGTGAGGAATGCTGTTGGTGTTTTGACTGGGAAATCTATATATCAGCTTTGGAAATATGACCGTCAACAATGTTTGTTCTTCCTACCCAGGAGAAGGGGACATGGGTTCACTTTTTTGATGCCCTCCCCAATCTCCTTTTTCAGAGCATTGTACTTTTCACGGTAGAGATCATTTGTTCTCTGCATTAGCTCCTACATACTTAATTATTCTTCGTACTGTTGTGAGTCATATTATTTTACTAATTTCTTTTTCTTTAAGTTCCTTATTGGTGTTCAGGAATGTTATTGATTTCTGTATGTTGACTTTGTATCTTGATATTTGATTATTAACGTTAGGATTCTTCTGGTGGGTTTTCGCATATTGTTTAGATGATAATTGGCACTTGCAAATAGTGATTATTAAATTATTTCTTTCTGCACCTATAAGCTTTATTTCTTTCTCATGCCTCATTGCTGAGTCTAATGTTCAAGAACTATATTGAACAGGAGTTGTGATAGTGGAAATTCTTTTTTTTTTTATGTATTTAGTACAGAGTCTACAGGATCTCACTACACAGATTAGACTTGTAGTGATCCTCTTGTTTTCAGCTGCCCAAGTGCTGAGATAATAAGCACACCACCATGCCCAAACTTAATAGACATCTCAGTGTGCCCCGGAGGTACACTGGCATGGCATGCTGGGAATCAAACTCCTGTCCCTGCATCTGCCTAAGCGGGTGTTTTAATACACTGAGCTATCTGGCCCAATAGTGGAGATTCTTGATTGTATAGAGACAGTTTTCATTTTCTTCTTATTTAATATCATCATTGGTTGATATTAATTTATTGATATGAATGCTTTTTATCAGATTGAGATAAGTATTTTTTATACTTCTTCAAAGTTTTTATCATGAATGAATATCAGTTTGTCAAAGATCTTTTCTGTGTCTATTCAAATGATCATATGATTTTTTTGTCCTGGCTTCTGTTTAGTGATACATTATATTTATTGATTTGCATATATTAAGCCATTCTTTTTTTATTTTAGATGTATATTTATTTTTTTCTGTTTTTTAGGGAAGGGGGGTTCCCAAATTTTCTGATAAAGGAGATTATGGGGCCACAGAGGAAAGTGACTGATGATGTAGAGTGTGCCTAAGGAGAGTCACATGGAGGGAAAACACTCTCTCAGGCTTTCACAGAGAGCAAGTTGGTCAAGCAATGGCCTTGACTCATTCACATGGTTGACAATGACAAGTGATCTACAAACTGTGGTATAGGGCTTCAGGGTAAATCCTGAGAGGATTTGACTGATCTTGCCAGATACACAGATTACATTTCTTTATATCAATCAGACAGTTTTAAGACACCTTAACAAGACAGATTCGATAAATTAATACATTGCAAACTGTTTTCATAATGTTTTGGTATTGTACAAGGTGCATACATGATATTATACTTACAGACATTATTATAGCAGATGTCTCTTATCAATAAATTAAGAGTGTAGCTGTTTACTTATCTTATTTTTTATACCTGAATTATATCAAAAATTCAATAATTATTTTCCTAGTAGATGACCATAGTACTAGAAGCCGACATAATATCCTGTCCAACCACCACCAGTGCAAATCTTGCCTCTCATAGAATTATGTAGAAGCACAGCATTATCTGTCCCAACTGTACTGTCTATACACACACATCATGATTTTTTCTTTCTATACCCTTTCCTTTGTCTACACCTGTCAAAGGTGGGCACTCCATTGTCATTCAACTAACCCAGGTGCTTGAACTCGACACCACAATCCAACACAGTCCAGCTTTCCACAACAATAGTGAGTTATTCAAAGAAGTTGTCGACCATAGCCATTTACAGCTCAGCTTAATATTATGGCCCCACGATGTATACTTCATTTTTATACTTTTCTGCTGGATGGTTAAGACCTACATAGAGCAAGACGTATATACCAACACATGAACTTTATATTTCTTATGTGGTCAGTGAAGTCCCCTCAGGGTTTATCTTGTAGTCCTGTACATTATTCTGTAGATCCTTTGTGTCATCCATGTGGATGAGTCATGGCCAATGCTTGACCAGTTTGCTCTCTGTGAGAGCTTGAGAGAAAGTTTTCTCTCCATGTGACTCTCCCCAGGCACAGTATAGAACTTCAATCTCTTTCCTCGGTTACATTTCTTTTATACAAGTCTTGCTTTATCTTGGTATTAACCATCTAGCAGAAAAATGTAAAAACGAGGTATAAAAGGTAAAGCCATATGAATATGTTGAGCTGCGAAAGGCTCAAGTCAACAACTTCTGACATTGCCAGTCCTACAGATAACCCACTACTATTATGGGCAACTGGACTATAATAGATTATTTTGCTAAATTCAGTATTTAAATGGCAATGGAATACCCATCTGTGACAAAACTAAACAGAAAATGGGGATACAAGTGAAGGACCATTTTGTGTCTGTATAGTTAAAATAGTTAGGATAGATATACAGCTTTCTCTTAATTCAATGAGAAGAAAGATTTTTCCTAATAGTGTTTGGACAGGATATCATGTCTGCATTCTGTACTATGAATACCCACTATGAGCATAACAACATGCAATGTATTAATTATTGAAACTGTCCTACTAATCAGTTTTGAAACTGTATTATTGCTATTTGTTTCTCAATAAAATTAGTAAAAAAATAAAAAAACAATCAACTAGCCAAAATGATTGACAAATGAATAGGAGAGTTGAACTAAATCTTTGAGTAAATGTACTTAAGAGTATTTACAAAGTATTTCATCCAACAAAAATGTGCATTCTTAACAATATATAGGATTTTCTTCAAAATAGACCATGTACAAGCCTATAAAGTGTGCTTTTATTTTTTTTTTTATTTTTATTTATTTATTTATTTATTTTTCCTTTTTGAGACAGGGTTTCACTATGCAGTTCAGGCTGGCCTTAAACTCACTTTGTAGCTTAGACTGGTCTCGAACTCACAACAATCCTCCTGCCTCAGCCTCCCAAGTGCTGGGATTACAGGCCTGCGCCACCACGCCCGGCTTTTAAAGTGTGCTTTTATAAATGCAAAAGACTAAATTATTCATGCATATTATCAGATTTCACTGCAGTGAAACTAGAAATCAACATCAAATAAAATGTAAAAATCATGCAAACATATGGAAATAAAATAATACCCCTATAGCTCCTAGAATCATGAGATAATGCCAGTACAATTTACTGGTACCTATGGGACACAACTAAAGCAACAGTAAGAGGGCAGTTGACAGCGGTGAATGCTCGAATCACAAAAATGGAGAGAGTGCAAAAAAAAAAAAAACAACAACAAAGCAATGCATCTCAAGTTCCTAGAAAAATAAGAGTATTCTAAATTCAAAGCTAGCATGAGGAATAAAAATATAAGAATTAGAGCAAAACTCAATAAAATCTAGACTTAAACAACAATACCAGGAGTTAATGAATGAAAGAGTTGATTGTTTCAAAGAATAAATGACATCAACAGCTGTCTAATTGATCTTAACAGAAATGAAAGACACGACCAAAATTAATGCAATTAGAAATGGAGAAAGTGAAATCACAACAGACTGTGCCAGAATCCAGATCATTGGCAACCTACTTTGAGAAACTGTTCTCTAATAAAACAGCAAATCCAAGAGAAAAAGATAGCTTCCTAGATATGTATAAAACACCAAGGCTAAACCAAGGTGATGTAAAAGTCCCGAATAATTCCATATTAGTCAATAGGATTGAAGGCGAAAAAAGCTATCATCTAACAAAAATCCAGGTCCTGATGTTTTCACAGCCAAATTCTACACAATGTTTAGAGAAGATCCAGCACCAGTACACCTCAGACTCTTATGGAATTGAAAGAGAGGCAGTACCATATTCCAATAGTTATTTCAGTAAACAAGCATTACCCTGATTCCAAAACCAGATAAAGACCCAACCAAAAAAGAGAAGTATAGGCAAATCCGTAGTTCTCTTTATGCGCAAATCTTCCGTAAGATGCTCACAAACAAAATGCAGTAAGTCACCAAAAAATCATACATCTTTACCAAGTAAGCTTCATTCAAAAGACTGAGTAATGGTTCACCACACAGAAACAAGTACATATAATCACATAAAGCAAGGACAATGTCACATGATGATCTGGATACATGCAGAAAACACATTCAGTCATGATAAAAACCTAATCATTAAAACCTAAAATAATAGGTATAGTAGATTTTACCTTAACTTGATAAACATCATCTGTGACAATCCATGGCCAACACCACATTCAATTGAGAAAATCTGAAAGCTTTTCCTCCAAAATTAGGAAGACGATACGGAGGATAATTATCACCACTCCTGTTCGTTACAGTTATTGAAATATTATGGAGAAGAAAGGAAGAAATTAAATTTTTAATATTTTGTCATAACATGATCCTCTACATATCATGAAGTAATTTTTTTTTTTTTTTTTTTTTTTTTTTTTTTTTTTTTTTTTTTTTTTTTTTTTTTTTTTTTTTTTTTTTTGGCGGAACCAGGGATTGAACTCAGGCCCTTGAGCTTGCCAGGGAAGCACTTATTCCACTGAGCCATCTCCCTGGCCCCAATCCTCTACATATCAGACCTAGAAAACTCTACCAAAAAACTCCTAGAATTAATAACCAAATTAAGTAGTATATCATTTTTAATGACTTTATAAAGTCATCATTAAAAAAATAGCATTCCTTTGCAGCAATAGTGAACTTACTGAAAAAGAAATTAGAGAAATAATATATTTCACAATAGTATAAAGAAAAATAAAATTCTTAGGAATTTGCCTACACAGGAAATACATGAACTTTACAATGAAAGTGCAATACTCTGCAGGAGATTGAAGAAGATATCAGAAAATGAGAATGTATTCCCTGTTGCTAGAGGCAGAATTAAAATAGTCAAAATGGCTGCACTTCCAAAACTATTGCACAGGTTTAATGTAACTACAATAAAAATACCAATAGCATTCCTAACAGAATTAGAGAAAACAATCCTAAAGTTTCTATGATGCCAGAAGAGACTTAGAATAGCAGTTCTGGGCAAAAGGGCAAAGTAGCAGACATCACAAACTCAGATTTTGAGTTATATTACAAAGCTAAGGTGATTAAAAGCAGTGTGGAAATGGACAACAAGCAGAACTAGACTTACGGACCACGGGACAGAGCAGATGGCCAGAAGCGCCTCCAGGCACAGTCAGCGGCCTGGCCTTTGAAGAAGGCAGAGCACTTCACTGGAGGACAGACATCTTTCTGTATCAGGTGGTGCTGGGAAAATTGGCTAACAACATCTGAAATAATAAACCTACATCCATATCTCTCACCAGGCTCTAAACTAAAATAAAAATTGATCAAAGATCTAGATATTAAAATACACAGTTTATCTGCAGAGAAGACAAAAGGAGTAAAATTATTGAGGATATATGTATAGTCAAAAACTTTCTGAACAGAAACCCAGTTGCATAAGACATAATACCAAGAATTAATAAATGGGATTTCCTCAGATTTAAAATAAAAAAAAAATTTGCACTGTAAAGAAATAGCCAGCAGAATTTGAAAAGCAACCTAAAGAATGGGAAAAGTTTTGTAAGCTATTCCTTAGACAAAAGACCCTGACATTTAAAATATACAAAGAACTCAAAAAATTAAGATCCTCCCTTCCTGTCTTAGTTATTTTTCTCTTTGCTGAGACAAAATACCTGACACTCAAAGTCAAAGGAGGAAAGGTTTATTTTGGGTCACAGTTTGCAGAGGTTTCAGTTCATAGTTGGCTGGCTGCAAGGAAGGGTGGCTTGGCAGAGCAGCGTCACAGGGGACAATGAGGGACAGAAGATAGGAAGCAGAAGAGCAGCATAAATAGCAAGCGGCAAACACAAGTGAGTATGACAGCCTACTTTCTGTCCCTTATGTTCTATCCAGGCTGCCTGCCTTTAGGGTAGAGTGTGCTCACACCCAGGGTGGGACACCCTTAATCCTAACGTTGCACCATGAATCAATTCCAGCATCACTTTCCAGATTCAGCCTCTCTAAAAAGCTCATCTATGACCACAGGAAGCTTTGGAAGGCATCTAGGTACAATCATGACATTCCCACATTTAAAGAACCAACTGAAACTGGGCATATAGAATGAATAATCATTCTCAGGGAGGCACAGATGGTCAATAAGTACTTGAAAAATGCTCAAAATTGCTGATTACTTGAAAAATGCAAATTAAAACAATACTATGATTTCATCTCTTTCCAGAAAGACTGGCCATCTTCCAGTAATTTAATAAATGCTGGCAAAGCTGTAGGAAGAGAGGAACCTTTATTTTATTTGTTTGTTTGTTTGTTTGTTTATTTATTTGGCAGAACAAGGGATTGAACTCAGGCCCTTGCGCTTGCCAGACAAGCACTCATTCTACTAAGCTATCTTCTCCAGCTCCAGCTATCTTCCTAGCTCCCCTTCTTTATTGTTGATAAGAGTGTAAAATGGTACAACCACAATGGAAATTAGT
Source organism: Ctenomys sociabilis (assembly GCA_004027165.1). Taxonomy (NCBI): domain Eukaryota; kingdom Metazoa; phylum Chordata; class Mammalia; order Rodentia; family Ctenomyidae; genus Ctenomys; species Ctenomys sociabilis. The sequence goes on from PVKA01003471.1 coordinate 88,361, forward strand.
GTGGAGATTCCTCAAGTAAGTAAAAGTTATATTATAAAGCTAAGGTGATTCCATCTGATCATAGATTTTGTCTGATACAGCTATTTCCCCTCTAGCTACCTTCCCAAAAGGACTAAACACATCATATTAGAGTGATACATGTTTACAGCAGCACGATTCATAATAACTAAACCTTGTAAGAAGTCTCTATGTTCATTAACAATTGAACACATAAGAAAATATATTCATGCATAATTGAGTACCGCTCTAACATAAAAAAGGACAAGCTAGAGTAGTATGTAAGGAAGTAGATGCATCTTGACTTTGATAGCCTAATGTCAAGTGAAATTAATCAGTCATATAAGCTTAAATATTGTATAGGGAAGTCAAAGATATAAATACAAAATAAAAGGTAGACAGTCGGGAGTAGTGAGATGTATATTTAGCATATGGGGAGGCATGCAAGAGATGGATGGAGGGAAAGAGAGTGGAGGGAGATGAGATGAAGAAGGAGGACCCAGGAGGTGCTGTGCCCATGAGCCCTGCCACCGTGGGGACTGTGGTAATCACACAGTAGAAACATACAAATATATTATCTTCAAAAGAATAAACAAACTTAACAAACTCCTAATCAATCTTATCAAATCAAGGGGAGAAAAGACCCAAATACTCGCAATTTGAAATGCAAATGGTAAAATCACAACAGATTCTGCTGAAAGCCAGATCTCACATACATGAGAAGGCATCCAAAAGTCCTAGGTAAGAAGGAGGAGGGGGAGAGAATGGACTAATTAAGAAATGCCTGTACCATGTACCTATTCCCCACAGTAAATGTAATCAGTATGTACTACAAAAGAATATGAATTAAAGAATTTGAAAAGAAAAGAATATGTATATCATAGAGCTTTGAAAGAATTAAATTGTTACATAATATGCAAATGTACAGCTACCTAGAATGCTGTGATTTCTCTTTCTGTATCTTTTCTCCCAACCAGCAAAGTCCTCCAAAATGGTTTAGCTTGGCACAAGTAAGAAAGTCTTCAGAAAAGGGCATCTTGGTAAAAGTAATCACAAGACACATGGGGTTACCAGAGAAATGTGTAGGGTTAAGAGTAAACAAGGGATTTAACTAAGATGCAAGAGAACTGGGAGAGGAAGGAATAGGGAAGGCATACGTGACAGGCCACGTGCATAGTGGTTAAACACAGGACTTTGTAGGATTGTTTAGATTTTATGTCCAAGTCATTCAGTTATAAGCTATGCGGACAAATTATTGAGCTTCTCTGTGGTAAAGCAACCAAGAGACCAAGACAAGACCCAAGGGAAGCAAATAGGCCTTGAGCCTTCAAAAACAAATTCAGATTTTCAGATTGAAATATAGTAAGAGCAAAGAGCAAAGAAATGCTGCTAGAAGGGCTGAGGAAATTCTACCCCTGAATTGGCTCAGCAGTCGAATGCTTGCCAAGCAAGCTGGAATTCCTAGGTTTGGTCCTTGCACTAAAAACAACAACAAAAATAAATCTCTCCTAGAAATCTTGCTGGAAATACTAACTCAATTGATGGTTATCTTTTTAGTGAAGAGTGATGTCAAAGCACCTGTCCAGAAAGATGAAAACCAGGGGCAGACTTTTGGACTTCAGAGAATAAATCAAGGAAGAGCAATTTCTGACAAATAATGAGGAGGCAGCACAACTCACTTTGAGAATAGTGTTTTTTAAAATGTGTGAATGATTCTAGATTAAGGAACCATTAAGATGGTGAACCACTGAGAATATATCCATGTCAGAGGTAGCTTGAAGCTAAAGAATGATATGCTCAAGAATGTCTTTAATTTCTTAAGTTGAAAAAAATTACTTCTGGATGCGAATTCTAAATGACTGTGCAAGTGGATCATACAGAATAGAGAAAAAAGTTAAAAATGTGATGGTTCAGTCTGAAGTTAGATGATAACCAAAGTGTGGATGGAACTGGATGGACTGATGAAATAGTGTCAAAACACTCTCTAATCAGGGAGAATTTTAGAGTTGAGAATTTCCTAGGAGAGAACTTTAGGTTTGAGTTACATCAGCTAAAGGGTATTGGAGTAAGAGTAGTGATGGAGAGAGAGTGAATTAATTGATTTAGGGATGTAGGACATGGGGGGCATGGACGTGAAGATGCTCACATGTGGTGAGTAGGAGTCAAGTCCTAATGAAACCTAAAACACGTCGTGGAGATTTCTCAACTGCATGACAATCTTGAGAATATGTGACAGATCTGTATTCAGTTGAATTCTTCCTTGATCTTATCTTGTATTTGAAACTAATTGTACTTTTTTGTTATCCTTTATAATTAATGCTACCTCAGAATGCACAGCACACACACATTTCTCCAGTACTGCAGAAAACATCAAACTAGCAAAGCCCAGCTCTCAGTATCTTACTGCTTGATCTCATATGTTAACAGGTTTCTTGGACAAATTCTTGCCCTTGCTTGGGACAGAATTACAGGACCAGAGAGAATGGAAAACAAAATGCTCTCCCCTCCTGCTTCTTTGAGTCCATTTTAAAATGACAGGGAGGGTTTTCTCATATTTAAGTGCAGTCAAAAAACATACCTTGACTTTCATTTAAAGGGCTAATTTATATTTTCAGTTTTTACCTATTTGCATGGAGATCCTTAGAATTCTTAACCAGAAGTACCTCAATTTGTGGCAGACCCCTCGAAATAAGTCACTGACATCTCTCTGATGGTCTGCTCTTTCTCTTGCCTCTTTCTACTTCTTTTGGGCAAAGATTAATTTGCATAATATCCACAGGAAGACCTCAGAACAATCTTCATAATTAAGCTTAAGTTTTCTAAGTTCTGGCGTATGTCGTGTACCACACTGAATATCAAAAACCTTACTGATGTCTACTTCAAATAATGCTTATTTATACAGATTATATTTCTTATTTTCTATGAAAATGGTGAAATATTTCCATTTAATAACCCCAGTTTCAAATATTTTGTAGTACATATATAATTACCTGAAGGAGTAAGTTGCCTGTGTTGATAATTCAAGTTTCAAAAAGAGATTCTGAGAAAATGTTTTATAACTTATGTGGTCCAGACTGACTGTCTCCATTAAATACATTCATTGGATAATTGCTTTTAATTATCCACTTTCCTTTTTTGGTGAAATCATATACAATATGTCCAAAATGGCTGGGAAGAATCATGGGAATTATGCATGTAAATGCAGCATTGCTGTTCAAAGAGGACAGAATATGTTTGAGAACTATTTATATTCTGGGGAGGCTTTGAATTTGTATATATTATGTGCACAGAAAATAATTCATTGTGAGGATATCTCATGGTACATGTCAAATCAAGTGACCTTTGGATTCTGATGTCATGCCTATTCACATTAGTAGAAGCTAAAAAGCCCAAAAGGACAAAAAAAAATGATGCCAAGAATGCATGGAATGGTTTCAATGGAACATAATGGCACAATTGTTTTATGGAAGAAAATTGAAAAGATCTAGAGAACAGGAAAAGGGTGTGGTGTCTATAAAAATGAAAAACTTTATTCATAGATTCAAATTTATGCTTAAAATGAATTGGATGAGATATATAATTCTCAGTTTTCAGGCAAAGCTGGAAACTAGTTAAATAGTGATAGAACTTTCAATGTAATCTGACAAATCTAGGATTTTCTTCCATCTCAAGTATTCTTGTCGCCAGTTTTTTCCTTTATAGTGAATAAAAAGAATATTCTATTTTTAAAACCAGTGTTTGTGAGGTTTCCTTCCTATCTCCTTTTTAGGGCTTCATTTTCTTCCATAGACATTGAAAACCAGTAAGTAGTAAGAGTTCATGAACAACAGTGACTGAAAGCCTTCTGACTGGTGCAATTTCATGACGTCATTCTCATGCCAAGAACTCTTTGTTGGGTTAAGTTTGAAAAAAAGTGCCTTATTTATGTCATCAATTATATAAAGTCATTCCACATTTAGTTTGTTTCATAATTTCCAGTCAGACTGCTTTCTTATAGTGCCTCCATGCCATATTTAATGGTGACTTTCTTACTCTTTTTTTTTTTTTAATGAAATGTAGTCCATCTTATTAATTTATTTTTTCATTTATGCATTTGGTACAGGGTCTCACTACATAGCTCGGACTTGTAGTAGTCCTTCTGTTTTCAGCCTCTACTGTGCTGGGATTATAGGAGTGTGCCACTGTGCCCAGTCTCATTTGATGGCTCAGTGAACACAGGGGCAGGGCCGGCATGGTGTGTATCTTATTAATTTTTTTTTCTTTCTTTTTTTTTTTTTTTTTTTTTTTGCTGTACCAGGGATTAAACCCAGACCCTGCCCTTGCAAGACAAGCTCTTATTCTACTGAACTATCTACTCAGCCCTTATTAATTTTTAAGGCTCCTACCTTCTGGTTGGAATTTGTCCAATTTCTTCATTTGTGGCATAATACTTTCATATTTACCCCACTTCCAGAAGTTGCTACAGATCACCTTGGAATTGTTTTATCAAATAGCATCATGATTTGCACCAGATGCTTTCTAGACCTGATGTTATTTTAGGGCCTTTATTTGCTGCACACCTGGATTGGATGGAGCTAATATTTCTGGAACCCTTTATCTTTCCTTTATTAAATTTCTGTATTTTTTGTGTTATATTTTGAAGTCACTACTTCTGAAAAGATTTATGGGATGAAATGTTCTCAGACTTTGCAAGTTTGAAAATGTATTTTATTCTAGGTTGAAAATAACTTTCTTAGAACTTCCTAATATCAAAGAATTTGTTTTAAAATCTCCACTGCTAACATTATACTTTGTATTGAAATCCTCTTAATAACTGGAACAAGTCAAGATTCTTTGCATTTGCCATTTCTGTTCAATTTTGTTCTGGAAGTTTTAGCCAAAGAACATAGAAAACAAGAAACATTAAAGTCCATTTATATGACAAGAGAAGAGGAAAGACTGTCTGTTCACAGATGACATGGTCATACATGTGGGGAGCCCAAAAAACATTTGAAGCCAAGAAATTAATTTTGTAATGTCACAGGATACAAAATCAGCACACATAAGTTAGTTGTATTTCTGTGCATTAGCAATGAACAATCCAAAAATGAAATGAGGTAAGCAATTCCACTTACAATATCATCCAAAAGAAAAAATAGTACTTAGAAATAAATTTAACTGAGGAAAGGGAAAGATCTATGCACCCCAAACTACAAATATTGCTAAAAGAAATGAAGAAAGGACTAAATGAATAGGAAGACAATATTTTACTCATAGAAGAATTGAGATAACAAGACTCTTCAAAAACAGTTTAAAGATTCAATACAAAGCTTCATGGAGCCATTTTTTTTCTAGAAATGAAATCCAATTCTCAAAATTATAAAAATGCAAGAGACCCTAAATAGCCAAAAACAATATTGAGAAAGAACAAAGGTGGAGCACTTCATTTCTCAATTTCAAAGTTTTCTACAAAGCCACAGTAATCAAAACAGTGTGCTACTGGCACAAGGTTCGACACAAACCAATGAAATAGAATTATGAGTTTAGAAACAAACCCATAAATCTATGGTCAGTGAATTTCAAGAAGAGAATCAAGATCATTAAATGGAGTAAAACAGACTCTTCAACAAATCATGCTGGGATAACTGAAATTCTGCATGCAAAAGAGTAAAATTAAATTCTTACTTCTCTTTATACTCCATATGCAAAGTAATGAGATTAGAATTTTCCTTCATATGCAAAAATTAATTCAAAACAGATCAAAAACATAAATGGGCATGGAAACTATAAAATTCTTAAGGAAAGCATAGGGATATAAAGAGTGGTAAAATTTGAATTATTTGTAAGAAAAGTGAAATAAATCAGATGAACAAGCTTAAATTGCACATGATTTCTCTTACATGGGCAACCCAAGTTATAAACGAGGGGCACTAAAAGAGAGAAATAATAGTAAACAGAGCAATAGATTTTTTTTTTTTTTTGCAAACAGGGAGAGGACCAAGATATGCGGGAGGGGGCGAGGCAATGGAAAGTGATATAAAAAGAATTAAAATGTGGCATCTGTATGTGCCAACTTGCTATGATGAATGTGATCATTATGTGTTGCAAACATTTACTAATATGAATAAAAATTTTATTATCAACATGGGCTAAATTGTGATACTTTGTATTTTTCAAGAGTTCCCTAGATATAGAACCAAAACACAACAAAAGAAAAAAGTAGTTAAATCAGATTTCACCAATATTAATCTGTTTGATGCATAAAAGGACACTCTTGAAAGTGAAAAGATAACCAGTGGAATGAGAAAAATATTTGAAAGTTGTCAATTTGATAAAGGTCTGGCATCCGAAATACATAAGGAATTTTTACAACTCAACAACTAAAAGATAAACAGCCTAATTTAAAAGTAGGCAAGTGGAGGCCAGATATTGGAATGCATTGCTGTAATCCCCGCTCTGTTGGAGGTTCAGGTAGGAGGACTGCAAATCTGAGCTCAGGTTAGGCAACTTAGTGACTTAGAAAGACCTTGTCTCAAAAAAAACAACAAAAAACCACCAATGTAGCTCAGTGCAAGAGTCCTGAGTGTAACCTCTAGTACCACCAACATAAAATAAAATAGGCTATAGGCATAACAAGGGACTTTAGTAGACATTTACTCATCAAAGCTATTCAAATGGTCAAGAAGTTCATAAAAAGGTATTTGGAGTCATTTAGTCATTAAAGAAATTCAAATCAAAGTCACAGTAACATATCACCTCATACCCAAAAGGATGATCATGTTAAAAATAATCATAGAAAGATGTGAAACAAAAGTGCTGCAAGGATACAGAGAGATTGGAAGTTCCAAACATTGCTATGGTGAAGTGAGATTTATGCTGTTTATTTCATCACAATTGTTTTGAAGTGGGGGAGGAGCTAAAGTACCTGTGATGGTTGGTTTTATATGCAACTTGGCTAGAGTATGATGTTCAGTTATTGCACCAAACACTAGTGTATATGTTGCTGAGAAGGCATTGTGTAGAAGTCCTTCATACCTGTAATTGACTCTAGAGTCCAAGTAAAACCTTTAGGGACAGATTACCCTCAACAGTCGGTGTGGTTGATGTACGTGGACCGTCTTTGCACCATGTATGTAATCATATTCTATGAACATGTGCGAAACAATGAAAATTTGAAGAAAAGAGATTCTCTTACAGTATTTAGGGCATTCTTCCTAACTTTTAGTTTAGTGGATGCCTATCTGATCATTCTCTGACTCAGACTTTTGGAGATGCACTCATTTCTCTTTTGAGGTCTCTGTAATCTTTCTGCTTTTGGTTCTGAGGTTTAACAATGGAAGTGGTATTCTAGTACTTTGTCTTTTATTGGCAGGGAAGAGAGTTTTCTGATTCAAAATTATGTTTCTCATTTCAGTTTTGGAAGGGTTGTTATGAACTTATTTAGTCGTTTTCTTTATTGTGTATATCTGGCATGCCTGCTAGGACTGCTTGATTTGTGTGTCCATTTACTCTTTGTATTCTTATTTATTGTGTTTTTGAAAAGAATTTCCATGATTTATCATTCTACTTTGGGTTATTTTTTAATCATATTCAAAATATCATGCAGCTTCTTTACTCAGCAATCATTCTGTTTTCTTATTATTTTATTTATTTATTTTTTGAATTTTTAAAATTACTTTTATTGAGAAAAAAATTGCAATGAGACAGCTTAAAACAGGCTGGTGGGAGAGTTACAACAATTAATACACTGCATATTGTTATCTTTGTAGCACACGATGCAGACATGACATCCTGTCCAAACACTGTTAGTACAAATCTTTCTTCTTCTTGAATTAAGAGAAAGTAGCTACATATCTATCCTATTTTGTATATACAGATACAAAATTGTCCTTCATTTATATCTCCCTTCTTTCTTTAGTTTTGTCAGAGATGGGTATTCCATTGCCATCCAAATATTTTATGTGCATGAATTCAGGCAAAGTATTCCAATGTAGTCCAGTATTTATTTATTTATTTTTTGTGCTATCAGGGATCAAACTCAGGACCTTGCACTTGCCAGGCAGGCACTTACCCCCAGCCACCTCTTATTATTTTAAAAGAGGAATTTCTGATTAAATACTGTCTATTTGTTTAAGTTGTCTCTTTCTTATGGGTCAGTTTTTTATTTATCATGTAGGACCATACAAAATAGTGTTTTATTAGTGTAAACTGGTAATAAACCAAATCTTACCTATTAATATAAGCTAATTGTAAATTTAGGCAAATTGCTTAAGCATATCTGTCACAATTTCCCAGAGCGTAATTGTCATGTTAAGCTCCAACAATTGCTGTGGAGATTATAGTTGGTTTATACACACAGTGATACAACATTCAGCACTTAGTCAGCACCCAATAAACATGAGCTAAATTATTAGTCTTTCACATTTTCAGATTTATTTGTATTATTAATGGATCTTGTTGCCCATTCACATTTTTAAAAATAAGTGGGCTTAGCAGTTCAGTTTCTGTGGGTGAAATTTGCTAAGTGAAAAGCCTAGTTTCCGCGTGACACGGAAGTGGGCATTTCTGATATCTTCACTATCAAGTGCTACCCACCCATGGCATAGTCCTCCCCAGAAAACTGGTACGATTTCAATTTGAAGAATACCTCATTATTTTACTATGCATTAAGTGCCTGACTGCAAGTTTTTATATGGGGGAAGAGTGTGGGATGGATCCATTGTTATGTATGTCCGCCTAGAAATTATTTGCCCGCTGCTAGCTCTCCCTTCATCCTCCACCCCTGGCCCTGCATGATTATCTTTAAGTGCTCAGCCTTTCCTAGGTTCTGCTGTGTAATTGCTTCTTTCCTTGGCTGTACCTCCTTCCACGTGTTGTCTTCTGCACTTAATTTTATTTATTTATTTTTTAATCCGTGCACATTTTCCATTTTCTAGAAGTTTGGAGAAATCATCCCTCAGCTAAAACTTTCCCTCTACTCTTTTCTTTCTTTGAAATTATATTTGTCAAAATTTATTGATTCTTTAATGTATCTTTGGAAGGGTGAGAAGAAAAGTACATATGGCCTGCCAGAAGTTTGAACCAAAAGCTTCAGTATTTTTTTTTTTAACAATTTACTTCTTTAATTTTAAAGATAGTGAAAAAAAAGTCAGTAAAAATAACACAAAATTTCCAAACATGATGATATGAAATTAACAATGATTACTATATTGCACATTTTTGTTTTCAAAGTAGTTGCTTATATTGCCAGATATAGGCATATAAGATTAATCAAACAATATAGTCATTGCGTTTTTATTTTTGGAATAAATAAAAGGGATTGAACTCAAGCCCTTGTGCTTGCCAGGCAAGCACTTATTTCACTGAGCTATCTCCCTAGCTCCCTAGTTATTGCCTTTGATAGACTAATAGAAATTTGTAGTATAATTATCTTAGCTATCTTTTATGTACATATTATATAATATATATTTTTTCTTTTCTCCTTTCCCCCTTTAGTTGTCCTTTTGTTTTTGAGTTATTTTTTCCCTTTTATGAGTTTTACTTTTTATTTTTGTACCTTTTGTACCTTGTTTATTCTTCCAGTTTCTTATACTAGGGAGACCATATGATGTTTACCCATGTGGATGTGTATTATTTCACTTATGAGTATGGTTTCTAGTTGCATCCATTTACCTAGAAAAGCCTCAGGTTTACCTTTCTTTACAGCAAAATAATACTTGATTGTATGAAAATGCTACATCTTTTTTACCCATTCCTTGGTAGATGGGTTATTTGGGTTGTTTCCAAGATTTAGTTATTATAAGTTCTGCTACTATAAACATGGATGTACATATATCACTGTGGTATAATGTTTTTAATTCTTTCTGATACTCAGAAGGGGAATAGCTGGGTTGAATGGGACCTCTAGTCTTAGTTTTTTGAGGAATTTCTGCACTGATTTCCATAGAGGTTGTGCCAGTTTACACCAACAGTGGGGAAGGGATTCCTTTTTCTCCATAGCCCCACCAGCATTTGTTATTCATTGATTTTTGGATGATAGCCATTCTTCCAAAATGAACTGAAATTTTAGTGTTGTTTTAATTTTCGCTTCTTGAATGACTGTTGATGTTGAACATATCTTCATTTGCCATTTGTATTTCTTCATCTGTGAAGTATATATTCATCTTAGATGCCCTTTCTTAGATTGGGTCTTTGAATTTTGGAGGCCTGATTTTTTTAAAAAAATCTTTATGTTCTAGATAAAAGTCCTTTGTCTGAGGGAAGTTAGCTAATTTTTTTCCCTACTTTGTGGATTTCCTTTTTACTCTGTTGTTGATTTCTTTTGATGTGCAAAAGCTTTTTAATAAGATGAAATCCCAGTTGTTCAATTCCTTGAAGAATTTTCTGATGTAGTTTGAAATTTGTTCATAGACTCTGCCTACCCCCATGGGATGAGGATTTTTGTGTACTTTCTCTTCCAGTAGATTTAGTGTTTCTGTTTTAACATTCATTTTGACTTTAGTTTAATGCATAGTGATAGTAGTCTGGCATATGGAAAGCCAGTATTTTATAGGAGGTTTTTACAGCCTGAATTCAGAGTTCATTCTAAGTTGAAAATATTCTCTTGAACTCTACCAAGAACTTTATCATCACAAAATATGAAGACTGTTCCTATTTGTGCACAATTGTGATATCCTTGAATTTTCCTTTTTAAAAAGCTTAGAAACAAATCAGTACCATCATTGCTTATTTTAAAATCTAGTTTGTTATAGAGAAACTGAAACATAGAAAGCTTTGTGTGCTGTCAATAATATTATTGTAATGAGGTCATTACAGTTAACTTCCAGCCTTTGTCTTTAATCGCTACATTCCTTTTTCCAGTTCTGACTCTTCTCACTTCACAGATTCTGCAGTATTAATGTGTGGCAGATAACCTGACAAAGAACAGACTCTCTCCACTGTAGCTAGTAAAAGATTGGCACACTTGTTACTGTGGAATGGGTGGGTATAGTCCAGGCTTTTGAGAATGATGAGCAATGGATTTCATTACAGCCGGTAGTGATTGGAAAGCAGCTATATTTATTGAAGAACTTGTGAAGCTGTTCCTAGAGTAGGTACAAAGCAGCAAAAGATAAAGCACAGATAGAAAAATGGATCTTAGAAACATGGTCAACTAGTCCTCCTGATGTCATCTTTATAAATATGCTGCCAATCTTGAACCACGAGGTAGTCATTCCTGTTCATGGCTAGTCTCACAGATCAGAGCAGCTGGCATTATTTTGGCTAAAGCTTTGTTTATCCTCATGTTCTATCTTTTTGTAATTGGGAGGAGCATGGCTGGGTTTAAAGTGGTGCAAGGCTGAAGAGAAACATCTGGGATTTCAATGAGTAGGGCCTGACATTTAGTGAGCATTTCTCCAGTTATCTACCACTGTCCCTCGAGTTCTAACAGAGCCTTAACCTGGTGAGGTGTTAAAACTAAGTCTCAAGGTCATATTAGAGATTTCCTGGACTAGAGGTGTCACTGTGGCTGTTGCTTACAGGAAGGTAGCTCAGCCCTGTGTTACTCTGTTCAGCTACTTGGAAAAGTTACCTAACTGGTCAGTTTTCCTGGTCCAGATTCTGAGTTACCAAGGCTTCTTCTTGTTTCTCAGTCACAGAGAAAAAAAGCTTGGTTACATCTGGGATTATTGACATTGTGACCAGTGCCAGAGTCTGTTTTAAGGCTTTAGATATGTCTTGAGTGGATGCTGTCCATTTTCAAAGGCTCAGTTTCTGCTCCTTAAGTTGCCTCTTCCAAGTTTTTGGCTATTACTCCATAATAGGGTGTCCATAGAGGGCAGAAGCTTAACATCCCCAAGAAAGTCCTCAATTACTGTTTAGACTTTGAAGAGCTCAGATAGCAAGTTGCCTCCATTCTTGATGGTAGAGTTGTCTTGTCTGGCTTTAAAACAAACCCCAGATCCGTCACCTTTGGCTGAGACACTTGAGCCTTATGTTGGGATACCCTGCAACTCTTACTGCCAGAAAATGGAGAGCCTTATTGGTGTTTGTGAGGACTACAAAGAAGAAGGTCAACTACGAACTGTAGTAGGTTTCACCTTTTGAAGTTCAGGTATCTCAGGTCTTGAGCCATGCAAATAGACCCTGAGGCAAGGCAGCCCAAATATACTGTTGGCAAAGTCCTGTTTGGGATTCTTCTGGTTCATAGACAAACAAATATTGGGAATTAGGATCCACAGGGACAGAAAAGAAGGCATCCTTGAGTCCAAGGTCCAAGATCTGTGCTAAAGGTATGGGAGGGTACATCATTATCTCAGTTACTTTTCTCCCATTGCTGGGAAAAATACCAACACCCAAAATTAAGAAAGGGAAGGTTTATTCAGCTCACAGTTTGTGGAGGTTTCAGTCCATATTCCACCAGCTCCAAGGCAGATAGGAGCAGGTCACGGTAGCAGAAAACAACAAAGGGCAGAGGAGGAACAGCAGCTGTGGTGTCTGTCAAGCCTTTCTCTCTTCCTTCTACACTGACTGAGAAGACCGGAGCTCTTAAAGAGCTGCTGCAAAGATACAAGGCCCTCCAAAATGGTGCAGCTGCGATGATCAAGCTCCTCCAAGGAAGTGGCAGAGATCGGAACTCCTCCAGAAATTGGGGCATGCAAAAGCCTTCCTCAGCCCTTTAAACGCCCTTTTGTGCTGAGCCACTCTAGGGTTGTGGAACAATGCCCCAAGTTGTGGAATCACCAATGGGATCCAGCAGAGCTTCTGACATCTCAGGTTGATGCAATGTATCAACCACCTTATCCTCTAATGGGCAAATAGGTACCACAGTGTCACTGATGGTTCTGTGATCTTGTACTAAGCAGTATTCTCCCAGTGACTTGACTACTGGTAAAATGGATATGCTGCATGAAGACTAGTATGGCACCAGTAACCCTGTAGACAAAAATTTATCTATAATGGGCTTTAATCCCAATCTGGCTTCTTTCTTAAGGTAATACTGTTATCTATGAGGATATAGAGTAGGATTCTTTAGGTGATAACTACTAGAATGGCCTTCATAGCTCTTGCTGAAGTGGTCATACCATGGTCATAGCATGATTGGGGATCAACTTCTGGCAGAGACATCAGGCCCCGTGGAATTAGGCCGCCTGAGTCCCTAACAACTAGGACACGAGTTTCCAGAGGTTTGAATGTTGGAGTGGTTGGAAGTAGAAAGACTGTTTCTCTTCTAATTACTAGCATGGGGTACTCTAGTAACACTATAAAGGCAGATTGGAAAATGAAATATTCCAAGTAATAGTTCAAAGTGGGGTTGAAGAAAGCTGACCAGTTGACTGTGCAACAAGAAACCAGGGTGAACCAGACATCTTTCACATCTTTTCAGGTCTGATCCAAAGCCATTGTTATGGTGCAGGGACCATCAGCAGACTTTTCAGGATCCTTTGAGATTCCACTCAGTTTTTCCTTGTGCTGCTGAATATCTGTAACTTAAAAAATGAACTTGTACCCAGATAGTATCACTTCTTGAAGGGGTAGTGTGGTACCTGCTTTAGGTGTTAAGTTCCATGAATCAAGGGCTTCATGGTACATAGACTTAGACCTTGTATGTGTGGACTCTTGGGGTAGCTTCAGTCTCCAGTACTCCTAGAGGTACTGATAGGAAGCAAGTTGGTGAAGAGGCATCCTGTGGGGTGGAGGAGCTGGTAAGAGGGACCCTTTCAGCACCAAGTCCTGAGGAAGGATTACTTGTAGACTGCAGATCAGACTTGTGCCTGAGGGCCATAAAGGCTTGAACATGAGACACCTCCAAGCATTTTTTCTGTTCTTTGCTGGAAACATTTTTTGAAACCAGGCTGCCCAGGGGTGGCTATGTCTCATTTTCTCCTAGGGCATACATGTGTCATTTCTTTTTATTACATAGGCATGTAATGCAGTCTTTTTGGAGGATCTTAGGATGAAACTCTCCACAGTGCTTGAGAAGACATCCAAGCAGGAACTCAGAAGGAATAGATGAGGCTTTCTCATTTGTAGAGAGGATTAAAAGACTAGGTTGTGAGGTTTGAACAAACTTATCCATGAGTTAGTCAACTCATCATGGGCACCAGACAGGGCATCTTCAGATAGGTCCTGTGTCTTTCAGTCCCAGGGTTGTAACCTGGTAAGGCTGAATGCCTTGGAATCTGATTCCAGCAGCCACACAGAACCTTGCTCTGAATGAGACCCCCTTGGCATCCTCTAGCTCAGTAGTGCAGCACAGGTACCCTGGTGAATGATTTGTATTACTGAGAGCTCTAAAAGATTTTCCATCATTGCTGTAGATCATCTATAACCAATTTCAGCTTCTTAATGCATCCCTCAGTGAAGCTGAACTCCTTGGGGACTGGGTGTTCCACACTGGGTGGGTACATGCCTGCTCTTCTTTTGAACTTTAAAATCTCCTCTATGTTTATAAAGAGTCCAGACACAAAGTCTAGAACTGGGATGCCTTATTAGCTGGATGCCTTTTATCCAATGCAAGAAGCACTTATTATCCTATTTAGGGAGAGGGTAGCAAGTGCAGCCTCACGACCTAGCCAGTTCCCTGCAGATGCAGCTGTGGCTCTCACTGCCTTCTGGCTGAGAACCCAGTGATGCCACAGGTGATAGGGCACTACCTGGAAATCTAAGAATGGGAATAAGACCTGTCCCTAGGAAAATAGCCTTATCTCATTAAATCAAAGCCCAATGCATACATATCTGGTGACAATCTTCAAGATAAAGGTCAGACTCAATGCAGATTCCATCAGCAAATTCCAATATACATCATTTTAGATAGGAACATGTTCTTGAATACACAGTTATCACAGTGAAGACAAAGCTAAATAAAAAGGATAGGAAAAACTATCCTGCTTCCGTGAATAAGACCTAGACAGAAATAAGCAGCCTTGAAATCTGTATATCAAAAATGTCCACCTAATGAGCCTCTGCTTGCTCTGCCTGCCATTGCATTCTGCTGCTCTGTGGAGACCACAAAGCAGGCCAGGCAAGTGGAGCTGACTGGGGCTGGCATTTTTGATCTCTAGTTTTCAAGGATTATTATTTTTTTGCTAAGTTTTACTTTCAAGGAAACACAGTACTATTAGAGAAATAAGCCAGAGGCTGATGACTATGGGCCAGTTTTAGATCTAGAATAGCTGAGCCAGCCAGAGCCAGCTCTGCTGGTGGCCACTGTTCTTTTACTACCTGTTTGCTGCAAAACCTGCCTTTTGAAAAACAATTGTAAATTATTTTCCTGTTCCAAATGAGGAAGCACCATATTCACCTTCTTTCTGGGAGTTGGTCAGTATTAAAAAGCCTAATAAATTGAATAGTCCAATCGATAAAAGCCTGGGGAAGAGAGAGGCAAGGGTGACCCAGAATTCCCAAGAGAGAAAGGGCATGTTACCAGCTATGCTTCACAGAGAAAACCACAAGGGTAGAGGGTCTGGACCCACAAGAAGTCATGTGGGGGATTTTGTCTAGGACGAAGGACCCCAGTTTGAGTGTCTGATGTTCCTCAAGCCTCATTGGGTCATATGTGGGCCTTTCCAAGGTGGCTGCATCTAGAGTGTGTGATTTTGGGATGAAGGGTGTGTGGTTACTAAATTGTTCCACTGGTGATTAGTTTGGCAGAGTTCTCTCTGTGGACCATATGAACATCCATTCTGGGAGTGAGTGCTGCCGACCTTAAGGGCATGCAGCTGGGGTAGAGTCCGAGGGACAGAAAGAGGGCTGCAGCTGCCTGCTGCCTGCTATTTCGCTGCTCCACTGACTTCCTGCCTCCTGCCTGCCATGACCGCTTCTCCTCTGTGATGCTCCTGTGCCACACCACCTTCCAGCCAACTTGAAATGAAACCTTACAAACTGTAGGCCAAAAAATCCCTTCTCCTTCTTTATTTTTGTGGTATCAGGCATCAAACTTGGGACCTTGTTCATGTAAGTCAGGCACTTATGCTGCTGACCTGTCTCCCTGGCCCATTTTATTTTATTTCATTTTGTTTTTATTTTATTTATTTTTTGAAAACCCTTTCTTTCTTTAACTTTGGGTGTTGAGCATTTTGTCTCAGCAACAAGAAAAGCAACAAAGACAGCCCTACAACCTAGTCATCTCCGAATAGTGACTCGGCCATCTGCTCATCCCGAGGTTTGGACTCATGTACTCCACAAAGGGGGAGAGAGAGGGTCTCTCCAAGCTGGTGTGGAGTTAGCTTCTCTTCTGTTCCCTTTTGGCTGATGGCTGCTAGCTGGTGAGGTCTGCCATGTCTGACGATACCTCCTGGTGTCCATTAATATTTCTCACTGTCCTTTACTCTTTCCTGACTGGTTATTGCTAAAAAATATTATCACAGAGTGGTCAAGTATAGGCCAGGCTCGTATGTCTGAGTAGCAACAAATTACAAGCTTATACCAGGTAGCAAGTGGCAAGCAGTTTTGTTTAGAGGAGATCACGGGAAGTTGGGCTCAAAGAAAGTCCATGCCAACAAAAGAGAAGGCACAAATGGCAAAACGGTGTCAAGGTGACAAAAAAAAAAATGCTGCACACAGGTCACAACATGTGGAACCAGTAACAGTGAAAGGCCCCCATAGATCAGGATTTTAGAACTACCGGCTTAGCGTAGATGCCTTCTCATGAGTCCCTGAGTGTGACTGACAGGAATGGTTGAGAAAGCGCTGCATTACGTTAGGGACTCTCAACACACACGCTGGTCCCAGAATTCACTCTGAATTACACGCATAATGCGAAGTTTGTGTCTAGGAACCTGACATGAGGCTTCAGGACAGTGGAGGTGCCCGGCCCTTAGGCCGGGAAGCCTGACACTTGTGCGCTCTCACCTGTAGCCCCAGACAGTCCTGGGATTCTGCTATTTTATTGCCTACTTCTCCTAGGTCAATGGAAGGAGGAATGACCACTGGATGTACTTTAAAATTAAATGTGTGGAAGGGAGTGACTTCCTCAGCTCCATTGTTTCTAACTGTACCACGCTGATGTTGGTAGGCTTTGTTCTATTTGTACGTAAAGAATATTATAAACTAGGCAGTGATAATTTTCTTTGTAGCCAGTATTTTCTGAATACCCTTCATCAATTTCTTTTTTTTTTTTTTTTTTGTCTTTTTGAGACAGGGTCTCACTATGCAGTTCAGGCTTGCCTTAAGCTCACTTTGTAGCTCAGGCTGGTCTCGAACTCACAACAATCCTCCTGTCTCAGCCTCCCGAGTGCTGGGATTACAGGCCTGCACCACCACGCCCGGCTCCTTCATCAATTTCTTCACAACCAATATTGTAGAAGTTAAGACAAAAGATAAAAATGTTTTTAAAAGATGCTGTGGCTGGAAGACAATTCAGCACTTGCTTAGCGTGGGCAGTGCCCTGCATATGACTCCAACCACCTCACCCTATCCCACCCCCCTAAAAAAAGCTCTCTCTATACACTAGCAAGCTGCCTTAAGGGCCAATTGAATCGATTCGAACAGTATTTGATAATATGCTTTGTGCTTATTTTCAACCCTAGCTACGACTAGTTTATAAGGTTTTCTGGATAACAGAATAGGTGGTGAGTATACGCTGACTGTTTAAATTTACTCTTTCTCAGCTACTAGTAAATTACAAAAATAAATTTAATGAATTTTTTAGAAAATTGCTTATTTCTTGGGAGTATTCATTCTTTTTCTTTTTCCCAGATTTTCTAATAATTTTTGTTGAAAATACAATATATATTGTATTTTCAACAAAATACACTGTTTTAAGCACTGTTTTAAGCATTGGGGATACAGATAAAATAAGATATAATATATGCCCTTATTGAGCTTATATTTTAATGGGAGCCACAGATAAATAAACAAAATAGGTACCGAATCAGATAGTAATGCACCCAGTGAGGAAAATGTTTCATGTGTGTGCGGTGGGGTCTCCTGAGGACTCAGCAGAAGGCTACATTTCGGCTTACGTGGAAGGAGGTTTGTGGAGGGCCCTGCGCTTGGAGGGGTGTGAGCTGCAGGCTGAGGGAGCTGCAGTGCAGAGCCTGGGAACGGCTTGCTCAGCAGAAGGAACTCCAAGTGGCTGAAGGAAGCCCTCCGGACCGCACGAGGGCCTGAGAGGGGGAGCAGCACCGCACGGACCGAGGGGCCCATCAGAGGAGCGCTGAGGGCCCAGCCCGCGCGAGCGCGCTAGACTTTACTCTGAGCAAACAGTAAGTCATTAGAATGATAGGAGAAGAACAATGACATCCAGTAACTCATGTTTTCACAAAAATTTCCCGGTGGCTGTGTGAATAAGAAATCAAGTGGGGCTGGGAAAAGAACAGGGAGAATCAGTTAGAAGGTTTTTCAGCAAATACAGTTTATGGCTGCGGACATCGGGTTGGCTATAAAATGTGGTAAGAAGGGGCCCGATTCCACACTTTGTCTTTGCAACTGCGGAGATAGCTTGGTGGTCTAAGCCCCCTGCTGGCAAGCTCGAGGGCTGGAGTTTGTCTCCAGTAGTGTTTGCTGTGCAGGCCCTGAAACTGGATGTGCTGGTGCACACTTGTAATCCCAGTGGTGGGGAGGCCGAGAAAGGAGGATCACTATGAGTCTGAGCTGCATAGTGAGACCTTGTATCAATAAAAATTATTTTAAAAATTAAAAAATAAAAAAGAGTAAGCATTAACTAACCATCCATTTCCCCCCCCTGGCCACCAGACTACCCATTCAGGTATTTATCTACTCAAGTTTCAAATTTCAGAATTTTCTGTGTATCAAAATAGAGGAGACAGCACAGAAAAAGTATGTTTCTTGAGATTTGTAAGACCTTGCTCATGTGACCCCGTGACCGGATGCTTTTTTTGTCACTAAGGTATTCTTGAACTTTTCTCTCCTGAGTCAATATTTTTCATTGGTATTTTTCTAGAAAACAATTTATTTCTTTGATATATAAAAAAATTACTGGTTTGTGTTGTATATAATATCACAATTTTTAGTATTTATCCACACGATTGTGGTTAGGTTTTTCTGTTTTGTATTATTATCTTTATATATTTGTGTGGTACCTGTGTTTTGATTAATTCGATCAAGTAGTGGGATATTTTATTTTATTGTACCTTTTTAACCAACTAATGTGCAACTCTTACTTTTTTTGTAATATTTTTTGCTGTTCTTTGGATCATTTTGTTTCTTTTAAAATAATTTATTTCTATTTTCCTTGCACTTATTTTGTTTGCTATCTCTTAAATTTTTGAAATAAATACTCTTCATTTCTCTTTTGTATTCTAAATATTCTTTAGATGCTACTTTGGTCATACAGTGTTGGTATTGATCTGCTATGTTCTCTTACTGTTCCTTTCTTTGTACTTATAATTTCAGATTTCTCCTCCTCCTCCTCCTCCTCCTCCTCCTCCTTTTTCTTCTTCTTCTTCTTCCTTCTATTTAATTCCCTTGCTTATTGCATTTTGCTGCCCATGGTGGGGTGGGTGTTCTCCCCAACCGCTGTATGCTGGCCTATTTTCCAATTGTCTCTGGAAACATCCTCAATAAACTAAACTCCTAGAAATATTCATGAAGCGACTCCATACAGAGACATAAATGTTATGTAATACAAACATTCACTAATAAAAAAAGAAGTACTGGGAATTGAGCCCAAGGACTCCAGTATGGTAGCCAAACACTCTGCCACTGAGCCACATCCACACCCTCTTTTAAATTTTGAGCGAGTCTCACTAAATTGGTGGAGCAGCTGAAGCTGGAAATAGATTATATATGGGAGTGCAGGACAAGGCTTCAGTGCCGAAAGCATTAAAGCTGCCTCAGTCTGGAGAAAAACATCCTCCTGGACAATTTCAGTCATCACCCCTAGTCGACCTTGTGTCTCCTGGAATTAACTTTGCAAAAGTATAAATAAGTGTCCCTGCTGTTGTTCTTTGAGTCCTCTGCCAATCAGGCAAGCAGGCCACCACCTGACCTCAGCTATTATCTCTTGTCTTTATTTTGTAAATCTCTCTGCTGTTTTCTCCCAGGGATCACTGAGAGACCAATAAGTTCCTACACTAAATTACACTGGCTGGCCTTAAACTTAGGATTCTCTTATCTCAGCCTCTTGAGTGGATGAGATTATAGGCTTGCCCAATCAGGTCTGACATTGTTTTTTACTTTCTCTATTTAGATAAGCAGCAGAAAACAACTCAGTCTACAATTAAAAATAGGAGTGAAAAATGTACTGGTTAATATTCTCTAAAGAAATACAACTGATAGAAAATCTACGTGTAATTATGAAAGGGGATGTATCAAGTAGGCTTCCAGCCTCAGATGTGGGAAACTCTACAAGGGTTGTCTGCGTGCTGGAGAGCTGCAGAATTGGGCAGCTTCTCAGTCCAAGAAGACGGAAGCCGCAAAACAAGAGACCAGGCAGGCAGCCCCAGTCCAGGGTGGAAGGCCTGAAGGCTCACTGGAGGTCACCAGGGCAATTCCGCATTGGAATGTTGAAGAAACTGGAAATCAGTATCCAAAGGCAACAGCAGCAAAAGACACACCCACTCAAGCAGGCTGGAGCACTACAGAAACACACATACCTTCTTTGTTCCCTTTTTTATCCTAGCTAGGTGATAAGCCTCTGGGTTGGTACCACCTACGACCAGGGTGCGTCAGCTTCCTCAGCTTGCTGCATCATCTCTGGAATGCCAGAGGTGCCAGTCATCTCTAGAAATACTTCACAGACACCCCCAGAAGGGAGCTCTGCTAACATGATAGATGTTTCTTAATCCTGTCAAGTTGACATATCACAATTAATTGTCATAAAAGATTATCCAGGTAGAAAAGATGAACGCAGAGCTTGAGGTGAAGGCTTAAAATTGGATGGGAGCAGGGTCAGCGAGCTCAGCTGCAGAAGCTCTGATGTAAGCCACACTGTCTGCCACACTTCTGCCTTTGAAATAATTGTGAACCCTTTCAAATAATTTTAGCAATATCCACGGAGAGGCCAGTCATCTTCCTGGCTGAGTTGAGAAGGTGATAAAGAAGATCTGAATCATTGGAAATAAGAGGTCACCTTACAAAAATGTGTTGAGATAGTTCAGCAGCATAAGTACCTGCCTTGCAAGAGCAAGGCTGTGAGTTCAATCCCGTGTCTCTCTCTCTCTCT
>PVKA01003472.1:6787-94689 GCA_004027165.1 Ctenomys sociabilis
TTTTTTTTTTTTTTTTTTAAAGTCTGTTTGGTGCATGGTCTCACTATGCTCCTAGGACTCATACTGATCCTCCTGTTTTCAGACTCCCCAGCACTAGGATTGCAGGCAGGAGCTGCCATGTCTGGTCTTTGTGGCTAGGAGGCCTGTGGTACTGGGTGTCGAACCCGGATGTAGTTCTCTAAGCAGGCACTTCCCCGCTGAGCTATCTCACCAGCCCCAAAAGTCATCTTTGTGGTCATGACCAGCTTCCTGAGTTTAGGATCCACAGAACCTACAACTTGGCATTTGTCTCATAAGTACTTCAAGTTAAATATTTCCAAAACCAAATCTTATCACATAAACCTGTTTTATTCTAATCCCAGAGATATGCTAGCCTTTCTATTCTTTCACAAATTGTGAAAATTCAAAAAGTGACTAGATCTTGTCTATTTTTCTTTTCCAGTTCTCTAGTTCTTGCAGCAGTGTGCAGTAGTAAACAATTGGAAATGAACCATCCCCGAGAATGGAAATAGTTAAATTTTGATTGATTCTTTCTTTCTTTCTTTCTTTCTTTCTTTCTTTCTTTCTTTCTTTCTTTCTTTCTTTCTTGTATTTAGTATAAGGTCTATAGGATCTTACTACACAGATGGGACTCATAGTGAGTCTCCTGTTTTTAGCCTCCCAAGCACTGGGATTACAGGCATGCACCACCACACCCAGTCTCAGTCATTATCTCAGCACACCCCAGGGGTGAGGCCTGCACAGCATGGCAGGGTTTGAACCCTAGTCCCTCTGCTCTGCCTAAGCAGACACTTTATAATCTGCTAAACTATCTGGCCAGCTCAAATTCTGATATTTTCAAATAACACAAATATGGGGGGGCGGGGTGATGGCTCAGTGGAATAAGCACTTCCCTGCCAAGCACAAGGGCCTGAATTCAATCCCCAGTTCTGCAAAAAAAAAAAAAAAAATTATGTGCTAGTACCTTGCTAGATGTCCTAAAAGGAAAATATAAACAATACCTTTTTAAAAATTAAAAGGTATGTATTTGTACACACATGCACTTTAAAAATACATACAAAAAACTGACACTCAGGAAGTGAAGTGGGAGCCTGGGAATAGGGCTAGCAGGAAGACTTCACAGGAGACCCTTTCTACCATGTGAATATTAACCTGTCTGTTCACATAAAGCATGTAAATATAACCAATCTAGCTGCCACATCAGCATGAAATTTGCCCCTCATTTGTCACATGGACTATGGCAATAGCAGTCCAAAATCTTAAAAATTTGTCCAACTCCTATCTGTTCATTTATTTATTTCAGCCATTTATCCACTTAAGCCTTCAAAGAGATCTTTTTTAAAAAAAAAAAAAAGAAGAAGAAGAAGAAGAAGGGTAATGGAGCTATTCCTTAAACAAATATTTACTGACTACTGATGCATAATGGTAGTAATTTTCAAACTCTCCTAATAGGTGGATCAAAAGCACAAAAATATTTTGGGGGCATCTTAAAACATGACACAAATTATATTGGAATCATAAATAAGGTTTCATTGAAATTTATTATCCAAAAAACACTAATCTGTGGGACAAAGTCCAAACATCTCCATAGTATGGCATATAAGGTTCTTCATCTGACATCTGCCTACTCTAGCATTCATGTCTCACTTTTAGTTAGGAAGGATTTGCTTTTACATACCTTCATTGTCATGTACACTTTGTTTCTTCTGCTTAGATTGCAGTGTTTTCCCCTTAAATTATAAATTTTTTGAGAAGAAAAACATAAAAAGAATCTGTAAAAAACGAATACCACCTTCCACCAAGAAAAACCCCACTTAATCTCTCCAGCTGTCTTTAATTTAGTTGTACTCAGTTTGCAGTCAATTTCCTGTTAACCTAAAAAGACTGTGCCATTGCATTTTCCTCCATTCCCATGAACATTCCCAAGAATATTTTGGAGAAATGTCAGAAGAGTAAGTTCTTTTCCTGTTCCTGTGCATAAATAGGTATCTTTCCCTTTGCTTTAACATATGTATGAAGTCCTTTTCATTTCATAATTGGCTGTAAAAAAAAATAATTATGGAAACGACAAGAAATTAAATCCATATTGGAACACAGCCAAAATAATTGAGTTACTAGACTTTGGTTTGAGGTCACTAGCAGAACTGTGGAATGTTGGTATCGAAAAGAAGCCTCTTATGTAGAAAAAGTTGCTTGTGTTGTTCAAGTAGCTGAAGCAGGAGCTTCTTGGAGGATATTTCACATTTTTAGATTCACCACTTTTTGAGACAGTGTCTTGTCATGCAGTTCACCTTGAACCTCAGCTCACTGTGTAGCACAAGGAGGCCTCACTCACAGCAGTCCTGCCTCAGTCTCCCAGTTACTGAGATTTCAGGCATGCACTGGCAAGTCATCTCCTTTCTCCCCTACATATAACGTGTAACCCAGTCTTCCTTTTTACTGTCTCATAGTCATTCACTGTATTAAGATCATTTTACGAAATAAATGTAGGAAAGTTATTCCAGCAAAAATAAGATAAAATGTACTGCTTTATAAATGGATGGTTTACATATTTAACATGTATTTTGAACATTGAAAATATGCATACACTAAGGAGAACTTTTTATAGTTAGAAATTAGTGTTAGTAGAAAACATTTGAACTTTATAAACTTGTGATTTTTTGTTTTGTGTTTCTCTGAGGTTAGTAGCAACAAGTAAGGCAGTAAGCTTCTACAGGCTACTGAGCAGCAAAATCCTTTGGCTCTGTTAAGATTAATTACTGATAGCTTTTCAACAATTATTGGGTTATTCAGTTTTTTTGTATTGAAACTTTGTAACATGAATTGTATTTATTAATTTTACTTATTTTTACAAACTTAAGTGTGACAATTTGTTTTATTCTAGGTTTTGGGCGAAAAGATGTAGTTGAATATTTACTTCAGAATGGTGCAAATGTCCAAGCACGTGATGATGGGGGGCTTATTCCTCTTCATAATGCATGTTCTTTTGGTCATGCTGAAGTAGTCAATCTCCTTTTGCAACATGGTGCAGACCCAAATGCTCGAGATAATTGGAATTATACACCTCTCCATGAAGCTGCAATTAAAGGGAAAATTGATGTTTGCATCGGTAAGACTTTTTTTCCCCAAAATTTGCCATTAATTGTAACTATTTTGAATATAAATTAAATTCACTTGCTAATAGCAAATTCTGCCTGGCTGAATTTAAATGTTTAAGAATACTTCATAATGTAATCTAACCACTATTTACTGAATGTCTTTGTGTGTGTAGTATTGAGTTTAAATTTTTTTGGAGAATAGAGTGTAAAAGTTCCTATCCAGAATATTTTATTCTTTTGAGGGATAATATACACAAAAAACAAGGAAGACTTTGATAGAAGTGAACATTGAGTGTTAGAGGATTGTGGGGATCCCTTGGTTTCAGTATGGTCAGTTCTGCCTGGTAAAAAGCCAGGCAGGAATGAGAAAGACAAGGGAACAAAAGCTGGACTAGGCAGTGGCTGGTTTGCCTGGTTGGCAGAAGAACCCAACCCACAAAACAAAAGGTATGTTTATACCTTTGCAAAGTTAGTAACACATGACACAAGATTGCCTAGCAACTATTAGCTGCCCTTAACTAGACAGGATGTTTATCTCAGGACTGAGGTAACTTGTTTGCTTTAGGCACTGCCTATACACCTTTGACTGATTTTCCAGCTCCTAACAGGATATTAATTAGTTCAATGACTTGGCAGAATTCAAATCTGAAAGCTCATTGGGCATGGTAGCACGTACCTGTTATCCCAGCACTAGGAATGCTGATGCAAGAGGATCACTCCCAAATTTGAGGCCAGCCTGGATTACAAAGTGAGTTCAAGGCCAGCCTGAATTGCAGTAAAACCCTGTCTCAAAAGGATAAACCTTCAAGACCCAACTTTCTGTGATTTTTCTAGTCTTTCAAACAGAAGAAAGGTTTTAAAAGTAGATAGGGATTTCTTTATAAAACGCCTTGAATTTTAGGTTCAGGAGCTTGATATGCTGCTGCTTTGTTGACAGTATAATACTGAAAGTTATTTGAAGAGAAGGGGCCAGGGAGATAGCTCAGTAGAACAAGCACCTGCCTGGGAAGAACAAGGTCCTGAGTTCAATCCCCGGTACCACAAACAAAACAAAAAAGAGAGGAATAGCTTCATGAGAATAGTGTATTTTAGACTAATCTGATAGGAGTCTGGATAAGTTGAGCTTAACAAGAGAGGATTTTTCTAACAGTGTTCACTGACAAATTACATGTGAGAAATCAAGAGTTTTTATTAACTTCGTATTTACTTTGCTGAGCTAAACAGAATCAGGGATTTTTGATCTTAGTATTGTCTTAACTCCATTTTTCTCCTGATGCACAACAGAAAAGTTGAAATCCTTGAAGGTAGAAAGGATTGAGAAATGAGAAAAGGGCAAGGACTCTACCAGGCTTAAATGAGCTACCTTCTCCCCAGGTCCCAATTCAGTATTTATATCAAAGTCACCACACCTTAGTTATTTAATGCAAAATGTATTGCCTAGTTACTGCTCCCAAATTCTCATTTTCTATGTGTACCAATGCAAACTACCTCAGACAGGTGGTTTTAATAATATGATAGTTTTAATATGATGTAGTTTTGTAAACATTGTTATAGACCTACACCATCCACTATAGTAACTAAAGATATGCAGTGTGACTAGACTGAATTAAGGTGTT
This sequence comes from Ctenomys sociabilis, assembly GCA_004027165.1. Lineage (NCBI taxonomy): Eukaryota > Metazoa > Chordata > Mammalia > Rodentia > Ctenomyidae > Ctenomys > Ctenomys sociabilis. The sequence goes on from PVKA01003472.1 coordinate 11,502, forward strand.
ATAAGGGGAAAATTCATATCCTATTTCAAAGATATGCAGAAAAGAGAATGTGAACTATTTTAATATTTTATATCAATTAAAATGTGAATTTATTGATTTTTTGATATCTTGGATTCAATAAAATATTTTACAATTAAACTGTTCCTTTTTAAATGTATCTACTAATTTTAAATTACGAATATAACTGGCTTACATTTTATTTCTTTTGAACAGTGTATTATAGATAGAAATAGAATAGGAATTGGGCTTCCTTTGTATAGTTGCGTATTTTTCTGAAGCTTATTCAATGCTATGTGTCTTTATGAAGTAGATATAAAGCATAATAAAGGCTTTCCCTTTTGTGTGCCTTGGCTTACAGTGTACCAATTTGAGGATTTTTTTGGTATTTTTTTTATATCTAGGAGGAAATGGTTAGCTGGGTGTGGTGCGTAGACCTATAATCCAAAAACTCCCAGAGGCTAGAGAAAGAGAATCATAAATTGGAGATGAGCCTAGGTAGTTTAGCCAGTTGGCAAGATCCTGTCTTGAAATAAAAGGTGAAAAGGACTAGAGATGTAGCTAAGAGTAAAGGCCCTGGAGTCAGTCCATAGGTTCAGTGCCCAATACCACAAAAGGAAATGAGGGAAGGAAGAAGAGGAGAAACAGGTTATATAGCTCACAATTTAGAGATTTCATTCCATGATCCACTGACACCATGAGAAAAGGGTGTGGCGAAGCAAAGCTGCTTAGTTCATTATAGCTTAGAAGCTGAGTATGAGAAGAGCACCAGAGAGGAAGGGATGAGGGTCCAGATGAACCCCTAAGCCCCACCTCTGACATACACCCAAGAGTACTTTATTGATCTTCTGGGTGGCTCCCAAGCCATTCAAACATTTTGATTTGGGGTTTGTTAACTTTAACTCAAGTTAATTTTAAGTCAAAATTCAATGTGTTTAACCTCATATACTAACTACTCAGCTGTTAATTCCTAACTGTATATCCCAGTTAAGATTTTTTTCCCTAAGAAAAGATGTCCTTGTAAGAAACAATTTGTTGGTTTCAGTGAATACCTGTTCCGCTCAGGCTATTTTATTTTGCTGTTGAAGTGCCTTATGGTGTCACAAATGGATAAATCTGAATAACTACCTGCTGCCAGTTACTGAGTTTTCTGATGAATAGGGTGATGACTGATGGTTTTATAAGACTTTTTTAATCCTATAGATCTCTGTTCCTAGATTTTCTAGGGTTTTAGATACTTTATTTCTATCAGAATAGAACAGGCTTTCTCGTATGGCCATTGTTCCTTTGGAACAATAAAAGCTTTTAAGCAAACTTGGCCTTTTATATGTATTTTGTATCTGTCTTCAGTCCCTTGTCACTAGCTATTTAAATAATAGGAAATCTCACATTAAATTGGAAATCTTATTAAGTGTGCTTTTAGTACATTAAATTATAGAACATTTTATACATTCTTGAATTTAAAATAACATTGACTGTATTATTAGGCTATGAAGGTCTTCAAATAACTTCTAGACCAGAACTTTTTTTTTTTAAGACCAGAACTTTTAAAAAACTGATTTACCACAATCATGTTGTCATAATAACCATTGTAAAAGGTGTACTGTTATTTTATAGTGCTCTTACAGCATGGAGCAGAGCCAGCCATCCGGAATACAGATGGAAGGACAGCACTGGATTTAGCAGACCCATCTGCCAAAGCAGTGCTGACTGGTAAGTCTGTATGACCTCTTTGATGTTTCCAGGAACAAGCTTTGTAGGTAGGCTATCTGCCTCCTAGAGTTAGTGACTTCAGTTGGAGTTTTTAAATAGTATCAGTTAAATTGCTTTTGTTTTGTAGATCTAGACAGTTGACATATGATGTGTCTCTCAAAAAGGTACAGCTTTAAAAAAGATAAAACTTTCTGAAAGTTCATCTTTAAATTTTGTCATTGTTGCCTTATTTAGGGCAGAGCATGATAGATAATTGTGTATGCTATCATATATTGAGGATAGTTTACAATTTTTCTGAATTTTTCAGGTAGCTTAAGTATTTCTGTAAACAAAACTTTTTAAATAATTTGTAATATAATACTTACCAGAAACAGTAATCATTCTTTTCAGTGATAATTTTTAAAACAGTGAAATCTGGGCCTATGAGATAGCTAAGTTTCGATCCCTGACACCACATGCCATGCCGGCCCCCCACCCAGGGCATACTGAGCCAGCCACCAAGACCGAACTTGGTGGCGCACATCTGTAATCCCAGCATGGGGGAGGCTGAAAACAGGATTACTACAAGTCCAAGCTGGATAGTAAGGCCCTATATTAAATGCATTAGAGGGAAAAAAAAAGTCATATCTGATATATTTATTCTAATACCATGAACAATGCTAATTATTGTAATCTATTAATGTGTAAAGCTCTAAAATTTAGACTGTCAAGCTTTTTAAAATTGTATTGGTCCAAAGAGATAGCAGCATAAGCACCTGCCTGGAAAGCACAAGGAAGGTCCCAAGTTCAATTGCTAGTACCAAAAAGAAAATTAAAAAAAAAAAAAATGTATCCACTTCATGTGCTTTTTCCACTGTCAATGTGCCTTCTGTTTAAGCAATTCATTTATTAAATTATTATCTACTATGTAATGACCAGTAAACTCAAGGTCTAACCTGAAAAGGAAAATCCAGTTGGGTGTGGTACTGTCATCTAATTCCAGCCACCCTCTTGCGTCCTGAGGCAAGAGGATCTTAAATACCAGTCCAGCCTGGGAAATTTAGCAAGACTCTGTCTCAGAATTAAAACAAAAAAGGCCCAAGGGTATATAGCTCAGCAGTAGGACAGTTGCCTAGCATAAGAGAGACCTTTGGTTCAATCACCAGTTCTACCAAAAGAAATAAGCAAACTTAAAAAAAACAACAACAAACCACAATTCCTTGAAAGATGAAATTCTGACAAGTTCTGCTATCTACCTTTGTGCTTAGATTTTAGACTTTAGATTCTAGTAGCTTTGCTGAGGCAGTGAAGACTAGTCTCTGAAAAAGCTTTTGAATATATGAGCTACTATTATAACTGTCAGTTAATTCGGTGGTTCTTCTGACTTTCACTATTCTAAGCTATTCTATACTTTCACATTTTTAAGTTTTGGGTTACAAAGTCTCAGCAATCACACAGTTCATACAGTTCAAATTATAGGTAGCAATTTGGCTGTTGTTTCATCAAATCTTTATTTAAAACTTTTTGGAGATTATGTCTTGGCAGCATAGAGGAAACAGCATTCCTGTTACTCTAAGGCACTCGTGCAGATTGTTTCATGGCTGCACAGGGAAGTAGCAAAACTCACAGGAATGTAACATGAGCAAACAGGTGAAATACTGAAATAAGGGAAGCTACAAGGAGATTCTGCCTCAGCTCAGATCTGTAGAAGGCCCAAAATACTCCAAGGGTAGAAACCTCTGGAGGTGAAAGCCAGCTTAGTGTTTGCCTTAGCCACCCCTGACTGCAGGACAGACCAGTCCTAGAGGCAGTCCTGTGGGATGCAGGGACCCAGAAACTGACATAATAATGCCAGAGAGGATATCCCTGATCCCAGGTGAGATGAAGAGCTTGAGAGAAGTGGAGAAAAACAGAGTGAAGTAGGCAGAACTAAATATCAGTCACTGACTCAGACATCCCAGACTCAGGCTTGCATCTCCAAAGGTGTAAAGTGACTGTGACACAAAGAAAGACTCTAGGGACTTAGGCAGAGACAGATTTGCTAATGACAGGGTATCAAGAGTGTTGACATCACTCCTGACTTTGACTTTTGAGCAAAGCAAGGGGCTGGGGAGATGGCTCAGTAGAATAAGCACTTGCCTAGCAAGCACAAGGGCCTGAGTTCAGTCCCTGGATCTGCCAAAAAAAATTGAGCAAGACAGCTGGCTTATACAAGTATTGGAGTTGGACAAAGAACTCAAATGGAGTTCATGACCCCTGGATGCTTCTGATATCATGGGCAGGAGGAAGATGGGGAGCTGAGTGTGCCACTGATTGGAGAGAAGGAAAGAGTAGATGATTGTATAAAGGCTGTGGCAGGAACATAGCCTGGGAGCCCTAGAGAGAGGAAACTGTGGAGATGTAGTACAAGTATGGGCAGGAACTCTAACCTTGAGGCAACAGAGAGAGTGGCTCCAGCTCTACTTTATGGTTCCTGAGAACACTAGAGGTTCTTTAGTGTGGTTGGTTATCTGAACCAGCAATGTTGACAGACTACTCAGAGATAATTTATGATCCCTGGTTGAGGGGGAAAAAAAGGATTTTTTTTTTTTCCTTTTTTCTAGCTTTCACTCTTCCTAACTCCCAGCTTATTCTCATTGTTCATTGTTGTCACTAAAAGTGTTGAAAACTTTTAAAACAAGTTTGATGTTATATGTTGATATATGATTGGCTCTTTGGGGATCATTTTGTTTTGTTGGTATCAGGAATTGAACTCTGGACCTTGTACTTCTCAGGCAGATGCTTGTGCCATTGAACTATATCCCCAGCCCCTGATTGGCTCTTTGGACATTAATATTAATATTGTAATTATTATTTCTCTTGACAGTGCAGAGGTAGGAACTGATCCTAGTAATCTGAAATACTTGAGGTCAGTGCCTTCACACTGAATTATTCTAAAGCCAAGGGTGGTAAATCACAGGGCAAAATCTATTAAACACATCTTAACTGTGGTATGGAGCTTTCTACCCCAAATTATCTACAATCTTCACTCAAAAACACAATGATCATGAGAAAACAGTAACAGAAATAATATGACTCTCCCAAATCTGGTCTCATAGAAGTGGATGAATTACTAGGCAAAAAACCCGTAAGACTAATGGTTAAAATAGTAGAAGAAATAAAGAGCTGAATGAATAGTTAACTAGAATGATCAGAAAGCTTAAAGAATATACAAATAAGCAGCTGAATGAAGTAAGAAAGGCAGTGAAGGATACAAAAAAGCACACAAGTAATGAACTAGAGGTTAGGTGGGGGGCATAGCTCAGCAGGGTAAGTGCCTACCTGGCAAGCACGAAGATCCTGAGTTGGATCCCTGGTACAAGAAAAAAAAGGTAATGAAAAGGAATCAAGCAAAAGTCCTAGAAATAAACTTAATCAGAAGGCAAATAGGCAAGATCAGTCACAAAATATCAGGACCTGAGGACAAGATTGATGTGCTAGAACTTACTCAGTAATGTTTAGAATAAAGGCAGTCAAAAGATGATCCAAGAGCTCTTAGATGAGTCTAAAAGAATAAACTGTGGATCATTGGATTTGAGGGAAGGGTATAGGTGGACGATTAATGGTACACAGAGTTTATTCACTGAACTTACGGCAGGAAATTTCCCAAGTCCAGGCAGTGAAATGGATACTGTTATGATTTAGATCTAGAATGTTCCCCCCAAATTCTCATGTGGGGAAAGTAGTTGAATCATGGGTACACTATACGTATTAGTGCTTCATCCATTGATCAGTTCAGTAGCTAAATACGCTTTTAGCAAGTGGAGCCTAGTTAGAGATGGGTCATTGTTTGTGTGGCCTGAAAAGAGGTATTCAAGTCCCCAGTTCTTCCCTTTGCTCTGTGCTTCCTGACATCCATTGCATGAGGATCTTTCCTTCTCTTCCATGCCCCTCTGCCATCCTGTTACTGCTTTGGGACATGGACTAGAATCGTGAACCAAATTCTTCAAATTGTGGGTCTTTGGTTTGGGTTCAGTGGCAGGAAAGTCACTGAGACAGATATCCACAGAAGTATATTTTTAGAATCTCAGACAGGCACAACACTTTATAATAAAAGTTCCAGAAACTGAAAAGAGAGCACACTAAAAGCTGTTAGAGAAGTGGGCCAAGTTACCTTTGAGGGGTAGAGCTCATCAGAATAAGAGCAGATTTTACAACACAAACCTTAAAAGCCAGGAGAGCTTAAAAGTTTTTCAGGACCTAAAAAAAAAGTATTTGCTAACCTACATTACTATGCTGCAAATTATACTTCAAAATTGACACAGCAGTACAGACCTTTCATGATAAAGATAAAGAAATTCATGACCACTAAACTAATACTGTAGAAGGTATTGACAGGAGCCAAATGTGGTGGGGCATGCCTATAATCTCAACACTTGGGTGGTTGAGGCTGGAGGACTGCCACAAGTCGAAGGCCAACCTGGGCTACATAGTGAATTGAAGGCCAGTCTGAATTACAGAGCAAGACCCTGTCTCAAACAAAACAAAAATACTCATACGAATCCAAAACAAGGAAGGCAACAAAATCTAAGTGCCATAATGGAAGAATAAATTTCATTGGGAGAGTAAACAAAGGAATCAAGCACTGGAAAAACACAATGACAAAGTTAGTATATACGTTTTGGTAATATAAATGGTCTTTAACTTTCCAACCAAGAGACATGTTAACCACGAAAATGCATGCAGATTGAGACTGGAAAGATGGATAAAGGCCACGCATGCCTGTAATCCTAGCACTCGAGAGTCTGAGGCAGGAGGATTGTTGTGAGTTCGAGACCAGTGTGAACTACAAAGTGAGTTTAAGGCCAGCCTGAACTGCATAGTGAGACCTACTATGTCAAAAAGACAAAAAAAAAAAAGAAAGATGGATAAAGTACTTCAAGCAATTGGAGCCTGGACACAATCAGGAATTAGTGTTTAAACTTCTGACAAATTTGATTTCAAACCAAAACTGGTCAGAAGAAACAAGATCAGTATATATTGGTAAAGGGAACAATTCACCAAAAACAGGTAACTTATATATGCACTGTACATCAGTGCACCAATTTTATAAAACAAAAACTACTTGACATAAAGAACAGGTGGTGGGCCAAGAAGATACCTTAGTAGGAATAAGTGCAAGGTCCTGATTTCAATCCCTAGGACCACAGAAAAAGAAAAGAAAACAACCATTAGACACCAGTACAATCACAGTAAGAAACTTTATTACCTTATTGTCACACATAGCTTAACTACACACACACCCAAAAAGTTAAGAAATGCCAGTTAATAGATTTAATAAATACTACAGAGTATTTCATTCAACAATAGCAGAATGAACATTCTCAGCAGCCAATGGAACTCTCCAAAATAGACCATATTTTAGGCCAAAGAGCTTGTTTGAATGAATAAAGAGTAGAAATAATTTTGTTCATCCTATAACATACCATAGTGTAACAAAACTAGAAATCACAAGAAACCGCACAGAAACATGAAGATTAAGTAATACATTCTTGAATAAGTAGAAAAATTTAAGGTTCCCAGGATCAACTGATAATTGAAATAGAACATTGGGACACAGTGAAAGCAATTCTGAGGGAAGTTTGTAGCAGTGAGTGCTTACATTAGAAATACACAGCAACCCAAAATACTGTAAATAACATAATGATATATCTCAAGGTCTAGAAAACAGCAATAGTCCAAACCTAAAACTAACACAAAGAAGTAAATTATAAGATTAGAGTGGAAGACTGAGCATGGTGGCACATGCCAGTGAGATCCTGTACCAAATATGTAAAAACAAAACAAAAATGATTGCATGGAAGTCAGTGAAATTGAGACCAAAAAATACAGAGGATCAAAAAAGAGTTGGTTCTTTGAAGGGATAACTTGCTAAAACCTTGCCCAAAAGAAAGCATCAACCTATGTTGGAAAAAATTGGCAATGAAAAATGTGATATTACAACAGACATCACAGAAATCCAGAGGATTATTAGAAATAACTTTGAGCATTAATATCCCAATAAATTGGAGATCTAGAAAAATGGATAAATTACTAGGTACATATTACTTACCAAGTAATAAAACTGATACAGTAATAAAAATTCTGCTTTCTGACAAAAACCTGGGATCTAATGGATACACTGCTGAATTTTGGCAGAGTTGTAGAGGGGGACTAATGGTTGTGCTATCAAACTTCCATAGGAGCTGGGGAGATACCTCAGCACCCTAAGCACCTGCCTGGCAGGCACAAGGTAACTACATGCCATGCCGGCCACCAAAGCCAGACATGGTAGTACATTCTTATAGTCCCAGCCCTAAAAAGGCTGAGACATTAAGATCACTATGAGTCCAAGCTGCATAGCAAGCCCCTGTACAAATACATGATTTTTTAAAAAAAATTTGCATGTAATTGAAATGGAAGAAACACTTAAAAATTCATTTCCATGAACCATTATTCTGAATCACAAAACAAGGACTCAACAGAAAAAGACAACTACAGACCAATATCCTTGATAAACATAAAAATCCTCAAAAAGATAACTTTCAGATAACTCAGCTAATCATTAAAAAGATCATATGCCATTCCAAGTCAGCTTCATTTCAGGGATTCAGCACAACTCAACAATAGCTGAGCTATAGAATCAACCTACATGCCCGTCAACAAATAGATGGATAGAGGAAATGTATATTACATACAAAGGAATGCTGTTAAACTATAAAGAAAAATGCAGTCATGTCATCTGTAGAAGAATGTGTAAAACTTGAGACCATAATGTAAGAGAAAGAAATCAAAGATATAAAGTTAAATAACACATAGTTTCTCTTATATAAGAACCATAAAACAAAAGTGAAAACAGAATAGCTGGTCTAAAAAAGACTCCTGGAAATAGTGTACAATCTGAGGGGTAGGAGCTAGGGAGGGGAGCCTAGGAATTTGAAAATGATTGTGATGTCTACATACATGTACTAATCCCCCAGTGTAGGTATTGCAAACATACACTGATTTTAAAAAGCAGGAAAAATTTAAGGTGAAAAAATAAAAGTCTCAGGATAGTTTTGTATTCATTCATGATATTGGCATGAAGAATTTATAATTAATCTTTTTCATATTTGTACATATTTAGAGTAGCACTAACGTTTTTGTTTTTGTGGTTTTGTTATTGTTTTTTGTTTGTTTTTTGTTTTGAGACAGGATCTCACTCAGGTTGCCTTGAACTCACTACATAACCCAGGCTGGTTTCAAACAGAATAATCCTCCTGCCTCAACCTCTTGAGTACCATTGAGTACTGGCATGCACTAGCATGCCTGGCTTAAAACAGTCTTACTGTTAAAAAAAATTTTTGTCATACTTTCGATAGTCATGTTTTTAAGGGATGCAGTGGAATTTTTTTTCTTAATGTTAGAATATGGGGTTTTGTTTCTTTGGTTTTATTTGTACTATTTTGCTGCCAGGGTTAAAACATAAGGCTGGAGAGACAGTTGGGTGGTCTAAGGGCCTGTCTGGCAAGCACAAGGACCCAGATTTGATCCCCAGTACCAAATGCCATGCCAGCCCCAGAACACCAGGACATGCCATGTTGGCCCCTGAAACTGGGTGTGATGGCATACACATATAATCCCAGCATGCTGGATGCTGAGACAGGAGGATCACTAGGAGACCCTGTACCAAACAACAATTTTTTTAAAAATGAAAAAAAAAAATTAAAAAAAAAAGTGAACCTAGGGCCTCATGTTTTGCACCTACATCAAAGTATTAAACTACATCCGTAACCTCTTATTTTGGTTTTGAGTGAAATTATAGTTTTTTTTTATTCATTACTCATTTAAGGAAATTTTAAGAAAAAAAGAGTTTACCAATATTCTACCACCCAAGACAAACTTGTTTGATATGTTGGTTTATTTAATTCCTTCTGAAGTTTGTTTTTGTCTTTATATTGCTTTTATATAGTATTAATCTAATACTTCATTATATCCTAGCCTGGTGGCACATGCCTATAATCCCAGAATTCTAAAAGCTCAAGGCAAAAGGATTGCACATTTAAGCCCAACCTGGGAACTTGGTGAATTGGTGAAATCCTGTATCCAGAAAAGTAAAAAGGGCTGGGTATATAGCTCAGTGTGAAGGCCTTGTGTTCAGTCCCTACTACTACCAAAAAACGAAACAAGCATTCCATTAATTAGCATTGAATCGTTCCCTTTTTTCATTTCCATAACAGAAGCATTCTTCACATAAGCACTTTTAGCTTACATGATATTGTTTACTAACTACTTTCCATGTATTAAAAATTTTATTCACAGATTTATTTGTATTAAAGATTTAATGCAATGTCCATCAAAATACTATTAGTATACCTCACAGATCTAGAGAAAACATTCCTAAAATTCATTTGGAACCAGAAAAGACCTAGAATAGCAAAGGCAATCCTGGGCAACAAAGGAAAGGCAGGAAGTATCACAATCCCTGACTTAAAATTATACTACAAAGCTACTGTGATTAAATCAGCATAGTACTGGAGAAAAAAAGATCTGAGGATCAATGGAACAGACTAGAAGATGCACAGCTACAAACACACCCAGACACCTTATCGTTGACAAAGTGGCCAGACATGTTCACTGGAAGATAGTCCCTTTAATAAATGGTGCTGGAAAAACTGGCCTTCCACATGCCAGAAACTAAAACTAGACCCATGTTACTATCATGCACTAAAGTAAAAATGGATTAAAGAAAGTAGGAAGAAACCTCCAGACATAATGGTAGACAGAGAGTTCATGAACAAAAAACCCAGTCTGCATGAGATATACTTAAAAGAATAACTGGGGTCTCACACTATTAAAAAGCTTTTGCTCATCAAAAGAAATCATTGGACCTGCCAGATAGCTCAGCAGACTAAAGTGCCTGCTTAGGCAGAGCACAAAAGCCGAGGTTCAGTCCCCTGGCATGCTGTGCAGGCCCAGTCCTCAGGGTGCACTGAGATGGGGATTGAGACTGGATGTGGGCGTGGTGATGCGTGTGCCTGTAATGCCAGTGTTTGGGAGGCTGAACACAGGAAGATCAGTATGAGTCTCATCTGTGTACTAAAAATAAAATAAAAGGTCTTGTATACTCCCACGTGCATCTTCTGCTTTGAATACCACTAGGAAGAGGACAGTACACAGTGCATCAACTCTTGTAACTATCCTCATAACTTGTTTGAAATTCAGTTTCATTGTTATGTTTATATGTTTAAAGAGAAAGAACAACTGGGATGAGAGAAAGGGAAATACAAGGTATCTAAGATAATTCACCATTTTTTCTAGTAATTTATTGAAAGGGGTAGTTTTGTTTTTTGTTTTGTTTTTCTAGGTTTTCTTCTTATTGATACTTCAGTAGCTTGAATCCACAGATATAAGCAGTATATGACCAGAGTTACAAGTAAACACAGATTACACATACAAGTTTCTATTCACAAAGGTCACATGTACAGGTACATGAATTAGAAGCGTGCATTAAGAATATGACCAAACTGTTTTCAAAGTCAAAAATGTAAACTTCATACTGAAAATATGAAGAGATGATCTACACACTTAATCAGATGTTGCTTTTAACAAAGATATATATGACAGCTATAGGATTAAAGTGACATGCAGTAAGATCCTCAGAAATTAATACTGGTCAAAGAGAATGGGAATATTTTTTCATTTCACTGAAAATTCATTAATTACTAGAGTATGAAACGTAACAGGAGCTCAGGAAAAAAATTTCAAAATCTAAAGCCAGTTATTTAATATTTCTTACTACATAAACAACAGTATGACATTTGAAGAAAACTGGACCTGCATTAAAACTGCCAGTCTCACATAAAGTTCTTTAAAAAATTGTTTAGTTTGTTGATCTTACATTCTTACATCTGGTAATCTTAGCAACTTTAGGGGCTGGGGAGATAGATGGCTCAGGAATAAGCACTTCCCTGGCATGCTCAAGGGCCTGAGTGCAATCCTCGGTTCCAACAAAAAAATCTGAGCAACTTTTTTTTTTGTTTGTTTTGTTTTTTATTGGTGTAGGGTCTCACTATGCATGCAGCCCACAATCACAGTGATCTTTCTGCTTTTTGCCTCCCCGCTTGCTGGGATTACAAGCGCGCGTTACTGCGCGGTTGCAGGGCCAGCGCGGCATGTCCCTGCGTTTACCTAAGCAAGCCTTAGTCTGCTCATCTATACCACCAGCCCCTGAGCAACTTTGTTGAAGGTAACAATATAACAACCATTGTTAATTTTGTAGCATTTTACTTTGAAGCCCTATGTTGTTTTTATTATAATTATGTTCTTTGTTACTTTGTTTTTGGTTTTTTTCTCTTAAAAATGAGTGAATACCTATTAAATGTAGTTCATCTGGCATCTTTTTGCATAAAATGTCATTGAATTTGTTTTGTTTTAATTTCTGCTCATTTCCTGCTTCACAGGTGAATATAAGAAAGATGAACTCTTGGAAAGTGCCAGGTGTGTACTAATGTTATTATGTACTGCAAAAAATACTTTTTACAGTAAGTATAAGCTAGATGTGGTAGCACAGGCCTATAATCCCAGCACTTGAAAGGCTGAGGCCAAAAGATTGCTAACTATTCAAGGCCTACTTGGGCAACCGTGTGAGTTCAGCCTGAACTATAAAGAAAGACTATCTCTTAAAACACGCATGTACTCCAAAATAAAACCCAATAAGTATGATATAAAAGTGAATGGCTCAGCCAACTAAAGCATCTGCTTAGGCAGAGCACAGCAGTTTGATCTTGGGTATGTTGTGCCAGCCCTGCCCCAGGGCACAGCACTTGGGAGGCTGAAAACAGGAGGATCACTATGAGTTTGATCTATGTAGTAAGACCCTGTAGACCCTGTCCCAAATACAAAAAGAAAAAAAAAAAGTGAATGAGTCTGTCTTAATAGAGGCAGTATATGTCTCCAGTAGGACAGTAATACAAGTTGCTAATACAGCTTTTGCTATTGTAGGAGTGGCAATGAGGAAAAAATGATGGCACTACTTACACCATTAAATGTCAACTGCCATGCAAGTGATGGTAGAAAGGTAATATTTTTGGGGATAATGTTTGTGTTCTACTAATAGAAAGATGCATTTATCTTATTAAAATTTATTTGAAAAGAGTATTTGTGTTTTAAGTAGTAATTCAGATGCTTAAAAATTTAAAGATTGTAGGTATTTAGTTGTATACATACAGTACACAATAGTGAACTTGAAACTTTTACACCATCTTCAGTGTATATTAGATTTTTATTTTTTTTAAGGATCAAATTAAAAACTACCTGATAGATGGTGCAGTTACAATTATGTTTTCTGATTCTGTATTTGGGTTTCTTTGTTTTACACACCTTTGCCATTCTGTGAATTTCATTAATTTATATGATTAATATTTCAGTCAACTCCATTGCATTTGGCAGCAGGATACAACAGAGTAAAGATTGTACAGCTATTATTGCAGCATGGCGCTGATGTTCATGCTAAAGATAAAGGGTAAGCACTTCAGTGTTACAATTCTAGAAACAAATTAGTAACCTTATAAGAAGCATTTATTTTCCTTTTACTACACAGCATTAACATTCGTTCAGCTTAATCCTACCACTCATGCACTACACTTGATAGAACATAAAAAATAACTGCTAAATCCTAAAGGTGTCTCCTAAGAGCCATGTGATAAATAAGAGTACTATAATAGTTCCCAGAAAGGAGCAGTCCGTGATAAGTGGAATGATTCAGAAATCCTTCAGAATACTTCACCTGCATCTTAATAGACATCAGTTCTAGAAAGCAAGAAATCACTTTGCAGGAGAATTGGTGTGATGGTGCTGAAGTGGAAGGGGTAGCACATCTTGGCCTCGAGCCATTGTTTGGTGATAGAACATTTGCCTAGTATCGGAGACACTGGGTTTGATTTCAGCATTACAAAAAGAAAAACTCAAAAGAGGTGTATGTTCAGGAGCAGTATAGGGTCAACTGGAGAAGGAGGAGACTAGAAGCAAAAAGAGCAGTTAGGAAATTCAACATTGTAAGGGTTCACACACATAAAGAACTTCAATAGCAGAGGCAGAGAAAAAAAACTGAAGACAGACGCAACCAATTTTACAATTTAAGAGTAGATGAAATATTTTGCAAGTCTGGGCATAAAAAAAAAGAACTAAAAGTAATCTTTCAACTCCTAAAGCTGAGTGAGACTCAATAATATACATATTGAAGTGCAAGAAAGAAAATTAAGAGAAAACATTGGGTTCACTTTTAGAACTCTTCATTTTAAATAGGATAGAAACTCCAGTGATACCTACTAGATAGTTGGGAATGAAATTGGGGCCAAGGCAAATACAGAAGGAACCATATATTAAAAAATGGTACATGTATGGTAGAAAGTTATTAACCTTTGAAGACAGAATATAGAGAAATAGAGATTAAATCACGGTGGCTGTCACTTTTACAAGAGACTGTTGTGATAGTGGATGAGGTTACTAAGTGTTTAGATCCCCAAGTAGAAAGTGAAGCTGAAACATAAAAATCAAGATTTTAAGGACCCACTATCCTTTCCCTTATGAAAGTTCTTTCATTCCTTTCTTAAGTGAATACATCTTTGTGCATGCTGTGTTGTGAAATTAGAACTGTCTCTTGTAGGAAGCAAGGAAAAATTAAGAATCTTATAGGAATAGTAACCATATCATATTTTGCTTTTAGAAAAATTTGGCTACAAGTCGTGGATAAATTGGAGTGGGGCTATTTTAGTAGTGCAGGAAAGAAGTAATATAGGCCGTTAGTGTCAGTGGCAGTAGCACTGTGGAAAAAAGATAGATGTGGGGGAAAAAAATCCTTGGGAGTTACAATTGACAACTAAGGGTTCAACTGAATGGAACAAAATTTTCTATATTTTTTTTAGTCATATAAGGCATTTGCTATTTAAATTAGTTAAACTAAATAATGTTCATTAGTCTATTTCCGTAGGTCTACAGAGTCTGTAATAACAGACTTTTTCTCTCCCTCCTCATTGTAGTGATCTGGTGCCATTACACAATGCCTGTTCTTATGGTCATTATGAAGTAACTGAACTTCTGGTCAAGGTTAGTTCTTGTGTAACTTTGGTTTTTTCCTAGAATTGTGTGAAATTTAAAGTATATGGTATTTTTTGTTTTTTACTGTGTTGTAAGTGCTCAGTAGAGAAGAAATATTTTTAATCATTATAAAATATAGGTGATTGACTAGTTAGCATCAGATTTCCAGGATTTGAAATACCGTATAGTTTCTTTTTTAGATGTATTTACAGGGACTCACTACATAGGTTGGACTCATAAGGATCCTCCTGTTTTTGTGAAATTCAAGAATATATTAATGTAGTAAAAAATCAGAATGGGGAGAAGAAGGCTTATAAAAAGGACCATGAGAAAAGCTTGGGATGTGACGGTATAAGATATAGACATGTATCTCTAAAAAGGAAAAATGGGTCTGGGGATGTAGCTCAGTGGTAGGATGCTTGCTTGACATGCTCAAAGCTCTGGGTTCGTCAGTACTGATTTTTGCCATTAGAATGAATGAATGAAAGAAAAAGAAGGAAGGCGAAGGAAGGAAGGAAGGAAATTAATTAATTCTTGGAAACAATCCAAGTTAAATCTAAAGCTTTGTTCTTTCTTGTTCCCTACCAGGCAGGTGCTGTCTCCCAGCCCTATTGTTTGTTACAATAAGAGTTAAATACACCTTTTTGGATAGACTTAACAGTCAGCTGCTGGTTTTCCATTAGGAAAAAGTTACTCCTTTTCTGAAATAATTGGCTCAAGTAAACCTTGGGAACATAATCTTTTTGCAGTTTGCATTGTGTTCGTTATGCAGTACTGAACATTTAAAAATTGAACGTTGAATGTATACTTTTTCTTCTCCAGCATGGTGCCTGTGTAAATGCAATGGACTTATGGCAGTTCACACCTCTTCATGAAGCAGCTTCTAAGAACAGAGTTGAAGTGTGTTCTCTTCTCCTAAGTTATGGTGCAGATCCAACGCTGCTGAATTGTCATAATAAAAGTGCTATAGACTTGGCTCCCACACCACAGTTAAAAGAAAGATTATCATGTGAGTATAAAAAATTATAAATCTTCAGATAACATTATCATATCAATAAACAAGATTTTTTTTCTTATTTTTACAAATATTTAGCACATTCCCACTGGTGTTATATGCATGACTGTCCTATCAGATGGTTTGTGCATTAGTGGTAGAAGTAGTATAGTTAAATACAGTGTGGCTTCTTGTGAATGTGTTGAATAATAGAATACTGATAGCTGTATCTATTTATTATTATTTATCATAATTAACAACTTGGAAGTGTCAACTTACTATAGATGGCTGTGAAATAACCAGCCTGATGGCACACACCTATAATCCCAGCACTCAAAGAGGCTGAGGCAGGAGGATCATTGAATTCGAGGCCAGCCTGAAGTGCATAGTGATACTGTACCTGAAAAAAAAAAAAACTACTACACTAAGAAGCTATAGTAGTGTTTAGAAATTACTACTTTTCATGTGTATTAGTCTTATTAGCTTTGGAATTGAAAGCTTTTGAGTTTGATGCTATCTTTAATATGACTTTCTAGTTAATCTCCTATGAAGTTAGTATTAATTGTAAAAAAGGCATCTCATATAGTCCCCAGGGCTTTTTGTTGTTGTTAACGTATTTTAGTGTAGGGTCTCGTTACATAGATTGGACTTGTAGCCTGTGTTCAGCCTCTCAGGAGCTGGGATTACAGGTGTGCTGCACTACACCCAATCTCAATCACTGTCTCAGCGTCCCCTGGGGGGAGGGCTGGCACACGCACCAGACATTGAAGCCTGGCCGCTGCACTCTGCCTAATCAGGTACTTCAGTCTGCTGAGCTATCTGACCGGCTACCCAGGTCTTTTTTTAAAGAGAAAAAAAATGACACACAATTTTAAAACATGGTAAGATGAATAGTGATTAATATATTGCATATTAATATATTATAATCTGAGTAGCTGCTCAGATTATAAGATATAAATGTAATAAATTATATAAGCACAAACCATTCTCCCAGATCTTTGTTTTTTGAGAGAGGGTCTTGCTGTGTGGCCCACATGACCTTTAAACTCAAGATTTTCCTTCCTGTGCCTCTTGACTGTGGTAGTTAGAGAAATGTACCACCACTCTCAGCTGGTCCCCACATCTTAATATTTACTATTCTTTTTGTATGTAGCTGAAGTATACATAGAAAAAAATGATTATCCAGTTCTGATTTAGTTTTTATACGTATAAATAGCTTGTATTGTGGAGTATTAAAGGATAATGGGTAGTTTCACAAGACTGATGAGTACAAGAGAAACCTTGAGAAAAATGCTCTCTTTTCATTGTGGTAAGCAACTCATCTGGTCCTTGTTACCGTAAACTTGAGCCACTCTCCCACTGCTATAGTGTTAGTACAGGGATAATGATTACCCTTTGGGTTTTTTTGTTTTTTTTTTTTTGTTTTGCGGTACCAGGGATTGAACTCAGCACCCTGCACTTGCCAAGCAAGCACTTTTTCTACTGAGCTATCTCCCCGGTCATCCTTTGTTTTATTTTTACTGAGAAAAATTCTGTGCTTTGGAATATTCACAAAACACTGGTCTGGGTATATTTTGCAGCACTCTAATATATCTATAAACCCATTGTGAATGAGAGCAGACCAGTTGTCTGCCATGGACTAAGTCTGTGTAGGCTCCTAGATAAACTGACTACTTTGAAAGTAACTTTAAGAAAAATCCTAGTTGTCTTTAACTAGATAAAGCATTATTTATTTGCTAACTTTCCTGTGCCTTAAATGTTTTTTCATCTAGATGAATTTAAAGGCCATTCATTACTGCAGGCTGCACGGGAAGCTGATGTTACACGAATTAAGAAACATCTCTCTCTGGAAATGGTGAATTTCAAGCATCCTCAAACACATGAAACAGCATTGGTAATGCTTTAAACTTAATTGTTAAAAATCTATAATTTTTAAAAATACAACAGTGTGCACATGTATAAAAAGATTTCAGATAGTACCAAAGAATAGCTTCTTTTTTTTTTTTTATTGAAGAACAAATAGCAATGAGACAGTTTCAAGACAAATTAACAGGGCAGATTCAATAAATTAATACATTGCAAACTGTTTTCCTAATGTTTTGGTATCATACAAGGTACACACATGATATTATACCTAACAGACATTATTATAGCAGATGTCTCTAATCAGTGAATTAAGAGAGTGTAGCTGTTTACTTATTTTTTTATGCCTGAATTATATCACAGATTCAATAATCATTACTTTTCACCTTGTAAGTTTCCTAATGGTTGTCCATAGTACTAGAAGCCAACATAATATCTTGTCCAACCACTGTTAGTGCAAATCTTGCTTCTCGTAGAATTATGCAGAAGCACTGCATATTTATCCTAACTGTACTGTTTATACACACACATCATGATTCTCCCTTTCTATACCTCTTTTTTTTTGTCTACACCTGTCAAAGAAGGGCACTCCATTGTCATTAAACCAATTTAGGTGCCTGAACTCGGCAACACAATCCAACACAGTCCAGCATTCCACAATAATAGTGAGTTATCTGAAGAAGTTGTTGACTGTAGCCATTTATAGCTCAACTTGTTATTATGGCCCCACGTTATATACCTCATTTTTATACTTTTCTGCTCGAATACAGCATCTTTTTTAAAAGGCAGTTTCCTTTTTAATTTGAGAATCTATTCAGGAATTATTTGCTTCATATACCTGGTACATTATGTATGTAATTTTTGTATTACATGTGATATGTATCATTTGCCACTTGAGGGGCTTACATGCTTACATTAGAAAATTTGAAACTCACTGAAAATAATGAGAAAATAATGCCACCATCCAGAAAAAAAGCCTATAGTCCCAGCTACCTGTGAAATAAGAGAATGAAGAGTTCAAAGCTGGCCTGGGCAACATAGCAAGACTCAGTCTTAAGACAAAACATTTGGTGTGTTTCTTTCAAGTTTTTGCAGTAGTTTTTTAGAAATAGGTCTAAAATGTGAAGTATTTTAGAGCTTACTTCCCAAATAGTAGTATGGAGTGACAACATAAAGATGAGTAGAAAAGTTTGATAGGTGTTAGGTTAAGTGACAGAATATAGAAGCAAGAGGGCTGGTAAGATAGCTCAGTGGTCTAAAGCACCTGCTTAGGCAAATGCACAAGGGCTATGGTTTGATCCTGGCATCACATGCAGCACCAGGGCAGACTGAGCCAGCCAAACGAAAAAGAAAGAAAGAAACAGGAATGCTAAAATCAGGGATTACCTTAAAAGTAGCAATTTATAAAGAAAAACTCTTGGGGGCTGGTGAGATAACTCAGTGGAATAAGGCACAAGGTCCTGAGTTCGATCCCTGGTACCATCAAAAAAAAGAAAAAAGCTCCTAGATGAATTGCAAAGTGTGCTTTATCTGGGAGAAGATTTATAAGTTGATGTACTAGCATATTTCACTTATGGTAGCCTTAGCTAGTAGTTTTTTGTATCATAAATTTTTATCCTTATACCTTAATATAAACTGAAAGTTCATGTAGAAGTTTACTTATAAATATTTTTTATCTTTTTGCTATTTCTTAAACATGCAAGTAAAAATGCAAAGCGTAGACTAATAAATGTTAATACAAGATTAATACTACAAGGGCACTGAAACGATTCAGAGAAACTTGGAAAGCCTAACATCGTGGAAAAATTTCCTGTTTCTGCAGGGACTTTTTTTTTTTGTCTTTTTGAGACAGGGTCTCACTATGCAGTTCAGGCTGGCCTTAAGCTTACTTTGTAGCTCAGGCTGGTCTCGAACTCACCACAATCCTCCTGCCTCAGCCTCCTGAGTGCTGGGATTACAGGAATGCACCACGATGCCCGGCTGACTATTTTCTAATATCCCCAGTGGATACATAAAACCACAGAGAGTACTAAGCCATACACACACACACACACACTGTTTATTCATCTGTATATGATACAGTTTAATTTATAAACTAGGCACAGTAAGACAGTTACCATCAGTAAATTAGTTGTAGCTCCTATCAACCTCCCATACAGTATTTTTTCTATCCTTATTAAGACTTTTCATTTAAAGGACACACTTCATATAGCTTCTCTTTGATGTATCAAAATTCCTAGCATCACTACTCTTGTACTTTAAGGACATTAAATAATATAAGAGTTAAGTTGAAAAGGACTGTTGTGGTACCTCAGTCTATTGCTGCCTAAGATGACTACTAAGTTACTAATAAGCAGGTAACATATATCACCTGCACACACTGAACAGAGATGATTCACATCCCAAGCAGGATGATGCAAATTTTTATCACACTTCTCAAAAACACACACCATTTAAAACTGAAGAATTATTTATTTCTGAAATTTTCCGTATATTTTTAGACTATGGTTGATTCCAAGTAACTAAACCCACGAAAAGCCAAAGCATAAAGAGTACTTTACTTCCTGTTGTTTTCACTGTTTGCCCTATTTTTCTATCAAATAATTTTATTTATTTTATTTCAGACAGGGTATACAGGGCCTCACTACATAGATTGGACTTGTAATGAGCCTCCTCTTTACAGCCCCCCAAGTGCTGGGATTACAGGCGTGCGCCACCATGCCCAATCTCAATCGCTGTCTCAGCTTGGCCCCTGCGTCTGCCTCAGCAGGCACTTTAATCCATTGAGCCATTTGTTTCTCAGTAAAACATACTGAGAATTACTGTTGGAGGTGCTTATGTTGCAGGAGTAATTTCTTAAGTTTCCAGAGATTTGACTCTGCTCCAAGATGGTGCAGAGGAAATAAGGGTATAGTTTGAGGTGGGTATGATAAAGAATTACTAGAAACAAACTTCTGTTTTCTGTGCTTCTCTTATAGAAATCCTGAAGTTATTACCCTTAATATGCCAAAAAAAATTATGTTCACCGATTAGATTTGGTTTTATTGAAGGTAAAGAAATGATTTTGCTAAGTACAGGAGCATCAAAGATAGGAAGATCTGATAAGCTTTATAATTAATCACAGGTTACAATCAGATAACAAATTTCATGTCCACTGTGTGCTTAGATAATATTGACCAGCTTTAATTAAAAATTAACCAGAACTTTTTTTTTGCACAGATTTTCAGATTTTAGTTTTAACTTACCTACATTGATTAGTCATCATTCCAGCATTACTGAATGCCTTATGTTCATGAGTATGATCATGTGTATTGAGGTTGTGAAGATTTGGGCCATGACCACAAAGTAGTAGGTTTTAACTGGCAAATTCCTACCTCTTACCTCCTTTTCCTTCTTGATAGAACTTAGGTATAAATGCTGCAGCTTGGAGCTCCAAAGTATATCATTTTATAAAACTGAGTGTGCCAGTCAGGTAATCCAACCCCTTTATTCTGCTGCAGCAAGTAGTTGACACAGATAAATCCTTCTCAGCCTGTGAGCTAGTCTGTCAGTGCTATTGACCAATGAGATTTCAGAGCCAGTGAGTATTTTTTATTCATAAAAAGAAATCCCAAGGGTATTTTCTTAACTTTTAAACGTAAGGCACCATTATATATGGAAACAGTTTCAAAAGGGGTATTGCTCTCATTAAGTTTTTCATTATATCAGTTGTGGCTTCTTCAAGGCATGGGATAAGATTTTTGTAGACATTTAACAACAAATGTCATCTGGCACATGAGATTTTTAGCCTTGGTTCAAATATAGTAATTATTGGACCTCTTGTCCAAAAGAGAATTTATCAAAAGATAGGTAAAAAATAAAGAAGTTAAATAACTCACCCATATTGATTGGAAACACAAGTGTTCTTAAGTAAAAACCAGTTTTATGTATAGTCCTTGATTAATGCTACAATTTAAATTATTTAGCATTGTGCTGCTGCATCTCCATATCCCAAAAGAAAACAAATATGTGAACTATTGCTAAGAAAAGGAGCTAACATCAATGAAAAGACTAAAGAGTAAGTATACTTTTAATGATTAAATATTATTGATATTTTATTCTCTGGAAAATATACTTATTGTCTGGCTCTCTCTCTTTTAAGATTCTTGACTCCTCTGCACGTGGCATCTGAGAAAGCGCATAATGATGTTGTTGAAGTAGTGGTGAAACATGAAGCAAAGGTATATGACCTTTTTGGTAATCTTTGGTAATCTAGTGAGTTCCTTTTCTATTTATCAGATGAAATGCTTGACTCCCTAAAATACTTATCATTACTATTTTACATTTGTAGTTTGTTTGTTGTTTGTTTTGTTTTTTTGTAATCTACAATTAAAAGTAATCCTGCAGGTAACTTTTCTAGATTTTTTGGAGAAAATTGATGTATTTATTCTCATATGCATTATGTGTATGTGTTGTTCTCTCTTTTAACCATACACCATCGGAAGTGGCAGTCAAAGTTACCCTTTAGGATACTACATGATAGAATATCCCCAGCTAGTGGAATAATGACCCTGATCAGTTACCTTTTCACACCATTTCTTCTGTTTCTTGGTTACCATAATAAATAGCTTCTATTGTTTGCCACTGTGATGTCTTCAGCTTCTGCTACTTTTTGTAACTGATCTAAAGCATTTGAATAGAAGGAAATGCTTTATAATAGTTTGGAAACACTATACCTACACATGTTGATAAACTATTACTGTTTTAGTTGACATTTGTGTACAATGCATTTTATTGATTGAATAATTGTGCTTCCATCAAGGCTGGAAGTCATTCATTTTTTATACAGGGATTTTTTTTTTTAATGCTTCATAATAAAACATACACTTATCCCAAATTAGAGGAGTCGCCTAATTCAGCATTTTCAGTTTGTTTGTTTTGTTTGGTTTCTTTGGCAGATTGAACTCAGGTTCTTGTGCTTGCCAGGCAAGCGCTTATTCTACTGAGCCATCTCTCAGGCCCCAGCATTTTCAGTTTGTGGCCACAGATTCTACAGAATCTTTAATAGAAATTTAGTATATAACAGGAAATGGAAGTCCTCTGCAAGAAGGCAGAATAGAAAAACACAATCCCCTTTCTTTTCCTTGGGTACTGCCTGAGGACCTTCTGTAAATAGGCTTTTATCTGTCCTTCCTTTAACTTAGTTAACCACTTAGAACTTTTTCCAGTTTCTTTCTGTATTACTTGATCTCTGTATCTAATCTCTTTGACTGGGGGAGTTCTTGGTAATGTATTTATTATCTTGATCTTTCCTGTTGTAAATTATTGAACAAAATAAAGTTTATTTCCACTTGACTGCTTGGCATATCTCATTTGTCTTTCTTTTCTATACCTTTTCATTGATTGCTTTATTATACATGTGATACATCAAACAATACCTGGATGCAGGTATTTTTCAAACTCAGACAACTGTGATAAGGGAGACCAATTACTCATTTTTATCCAGGACTTGGAGGTTTCCAGAAAAAGAACTTTGAAGTGCTAAACAAAAGAAGTCCCGGGGCTGGGGAGATGGCTTAGTAGAATAAACAATTGCCTGGCAAGGGCAAGGGCCTGAGTTCAATCCCCGGTTCCACCAAAAAAGTCCCAGGAAAACCAGGATGAATTGGTCATCCTATTCCTAAGACAGGTTATAATGTTTTCAAGTGGATGCTTTTCTCACTTCTGTGAGTTTGGGTATATAAATAAGTAATTTAATTGCCTTGGAATTTTAAATACACTTTGCAGATCTGTAAGCATAGAGGCTATATATAGTCTAGTTATATATTTGTTTGTTTATTTTTTTGTCTTTTTGAGACAGGGTCTCACTATGCAGTTCAGGCTTGTCTTAAGCTCACTTCATAGCTCAGGCTGGTCTTGAACTCACAACAATCCTCCTACCTCAGCCTCCCGAGTGCTCGGATTACAGGCATGCGCCACCACGCCCGGCCTAGTTATATATTTGTTGAGAAGGTGTTGTTAATATTGTTCTTCAAATATTGTCTGATTCCATAAGTATTAATTGACCGGTGCCTCAAAACACACCAGTAGGCACAGCACTGTTTAAGAAACTGAATTTCTCAGTTATGTTTTGACGAATTATTTCTGTAATAGAAAGTAAAAGTGATCTGTTGTTAAATTTTTCAAAGATGCTAACCAACATGAGTTTTACAGAAAATAACTGTATCATCTATCAGTTTTTACTGTATTGTTATATGTATTCATCAGTACATCTTAATTTTGACATTAATAAAAATTAGCAGATTGCTGTATATTTCCCCCAAATACTGTTGTGTACACATCAACTAAATTAAGTATTTTAGTTTTTGTTTAGATATTATTTACATGAAATGAAATGCACAGATTTTAATTCCTACATGTATGCTGAATTTTGACAGATTCACACATCTGTGTAACCAAAACTCCTCCATCAAGACAAAGAACATGTCCTAGTGGAAATAATATCCCATCTCAGGCTATCTTC
Source organism: Ctenomys sociabilis (assembly GCA_004027165.1). Taxonomy (NCBI): domain Eukaryota; kingdom Metazoa; phylum Chordata; class Mammalia; order Rodentia; family Ctenomyidae; genus Ctenomys; species Ctenomys sociabilis. Next base: position 35,645 of record PVKA01003472.1, read on the forward strand.
ATCTCTAGAGATAACAGTTTTTATTTTTTCTGACATAGATTAGATTTGCTTGTTCTAGGCCTTCATATTCATATACTCTTCCTGTGTAAGCTCTTCTACTCAGTGTACTATTTTGGAGATTCACCTACTACCAGCAGCTGTTGTGTGGATCTACCACATCTCTGTAAGAATTGTATTTTATACAGTAAATTATTAGAGGATTAAGCCAATAGAAATAAGTATTTTAATACTAATTTATCTCTGGCTTTGCTTCTGATTATTGTTTACCTCAGAGTTTATCTCTACTTTTATAGACCTCAGAGATCCAAATCATACATGAATTCAGCCTTGTTAGGCAGTATCTCACTCTAAATACTTGAATCTGAATGCTTTAATGCTAAACACAACAGATACTCAACATCTTACATTTTTACCCAAAATAGGGTTGGACTTCTCATGTCAGCCCTCAGGAATTGGCAAATTTATGCTCTAGGTTTGAGCAATAAATCCTTGCATTAGCACTGAATAATATTTTATAAAAGAATAATTGAAATTTGTAAATTAATGACATGATTTACATGATTTTTATGGTTTTAAAACTTGCACTAAAGGCTAAAATCAACTTTTTCTGCGTTGTTAAGGTCAATGCTCTAGATAATCTTGGTCAGACATCTCTGCACAGAGCTGCACATTGTGGTCATCTACAAACATGCCGCCTACTTCTGAGCTACGGGTGTGATCCTAACATTATATCCCTGCAGGGTTTTACTGCATTGCAGATGGGAAATGAGAATGTCCAGCAAGTGCTCCAAGGTATTAAATGCTTCCATAATTGTTATTTTTCTTACATATTGAGTATTATATGTACTATTTGATAATGAGTTTTTGGCTTTCTGTTAATTCATCTTGTTAACTCATAGTTAATGTCCAAATGTCATTAAGTCATTTGTTCTTGTTGCATTTTCTGCCCTGTCTGAGTGAATAAATGGCTGTCAAATTTCTATCAACAATAGATAAAATAGTTCCTGAGGGGGAGAGAGAATGAATATTAAACCCATTGTGTATTAGGCAAGCACTTTACCACTAAACTATATCTAGTGCCTTTTTTCAAATTTTATTTTGACACAGGAGCTGGCTCAGTTGCCCAAGCTGGCCTCAAATTTGGAATCCTCCTGCCTCAGCCCTCAGCAGCTAGGATTAAAAACATGAGCCATCATACATGGTACTTTTAAAAGAAGGAAAATTTTAAAAGGTGAGGGAGGGTCTTTTAGTACAGCAACTCTAATATGTAGTACTCTAAATACTGGCCCTATTTTCATTCCTTTTAGATCCTGTGCATTTAAGGCATATAGAATTTGTATAAGATAACCTTTATTGAATGTGCTTATACTCAAATTACACTTCATGTGCATCATCGGCATAAACATTAAACATAGAAATCTGGTCCTGGGGCCATGGAGGTGGCTCAGTGTAGTAAGTGCTTCCCTGGCAAGCGCAAGGGTCTGAGCTCAATCCCTGGTTAACAGAGAGAGAGATCTAGTCCCATAAATTTCAAGGTCTTTTATTTTTTTCCTCATTGCTAGGGATTAAACTGGGGGCCTCATGCATGATTGGCAAGTGTTCTGTTACTAAACTACTTCCCCAGTCCTTAAAAATAGCACTTGCCTAAAGAATCTAGTATCTTTGATGTCTCAAAACTCAGGTTAGGACTAAAAAATACTCTTCTGTTCTTAGTATTCATCCTTGATTATTTGTATGCCTGAGGTCTAGTAAATAGAATACTAGAGCAAAAATACTGATTGAGTAGATTAAGCAAGTTAATACACCCCCCCGAAGTCTTCCAGAAATGAATTTAAATAGAAGATTGCTTTCAAGAATACCTTTATTTTTCCATACTAAGCTCATTTGATTAGGAATAATAGCATGATTAATTTGTCTTACTGCCTTGGGCAGTACAATCCCAGCAATTGAGAGGCTGAGGAAGGATCACTACAAGTGCATGGCCAAGCTGGACTACATAGTTCAAGGCCAGCCTGAACTACAGCAAGAACCTGTCGGGGGGGGGGGATTATCACCTTGTCAATTTTATACTAAATATCATTTCTTATACATAGCTTTACTTTTCAGCTAGTTTCTTGAAATTATTGAAGTGAAATTATTAGATCAAAGGGTAGCATATAATTGTCAGGTTTTTTTTCTAGAAGGGTTATATGTACCATTTTACACTAGTATTAAGAATTTAAGGACCTGTTTGTCTTATCAGCACTAGGTGTGTTTGTTGATATTTTTCCATAGGTGAATGTGCATTTTATAAATTAACAGAAAGAATAGGGTTGTTTCAGTGCAAACTAGAAATATCAGTATAAATTCCTATTTCTTTTTCCTGTTTACTACTGAATAAAAAAAAAATCAGTGGTTTTTGCCATTTCTCAAATTTGAATATAATTTCATATTGATTCACCTTTTTTTGTATATGAAGTTAATATTTTCATCCCATGTATTTGCTGAGGTTTCCAGAGTATGTTTCTTATAAAAACAACTAATATTAGTATTATGTTTTAAAAACACTATATTATAAATGGAAAGTACAGTGTGTTAAAACTATTTAAACTTGGCCTCCAAGAAAGAATTCTTTCATGTTAAAATGTCTCCTTTAAATGCATGCTGCAATATGATTTTTTCATTTTGTTCTTTGCCTTATGATTTTGTTTAATGCTGTGGTACCCTCTGAGAGGTTCAGGGACAAAATACTTCTTTTTGATATACTGCTGTAAGAACCTTTTCTGTCCCAGATACAAAAACATTTGTGTTTTCTTCTGGTTATTTTAAGATTTATCTAGAGCTTATTTGGTTCTAAGATGTAAAGTAGATGTTCCCTTTCTTTTCTGAAATCGTAAATGAAATAGATACAAAGCAGAATTTCAGACTTTCAGAGTTCAGAATTAGAAATAATGTTAGATATTTTTAGTTCGACTTTGCTCTTTCGAGGTTAAAAAAAAAATCTGAGACTCAGAGAGTTAAAACTCTTAGCCTCTATTCAGAGTAAGTAATTTGCCCTGTTTGATTTCTGGCTTTTGCCCTCCTAATACTTTCCAGAATACTACATGTCATGATTATTAAGCAGATAAGCATTCATCATCATTTATGGTTTTGTGTTGTTTAAGTTAAATTTTATAATTATACATACAAATGTTTTTTAATACTACTTTGTACTAAAACCTCCCTCTGAAATCTTGATCTTGGTTTCAAATATAAGTTAATCACTTATTTTCTCTTTCCTCTTTTTTAGAGGGTATCCCATTAGGTAATTCAGAAGCAGACAGACAGTTGCTGGAAGCTGCAAAGGCTGGAGATGTAGAAACTGTAAAAGTAAGAAATGATCTCATGAACTCTTGTTACCTTTGGGTTTTTATGTACTGCAGTGAATCTGCATTGTTAAAAATGAAGAGTTTGCTTTATTTAAATGTCCTTTACTTTTAAAGGACAAAAGTATTTTAATTCTCTACAAAGAAGACGACTGATCTCAGTAAGTACCTCATTTACGAAGTTGCACAAACTTGATGCAATACAAAATGGGTTTGCTTAAAGAACCTATAAAAGAATAAGGTGTATCACATTGCTATCCACAAAAAAAAAAAGAATACCATCTATTACTGTTAACCTGCAACATGGTATACAAGGTAAAAAGTGTCATTCTTTGTATAGATTTCTGCTCACCTATGATGTGTTGCAACTTGCCAGAGCCATTGTTGGCCTAATCTTCAATTCATCTAAATCAAGATGAATTGTTTCCATCAGTCATTTTCAGATCATGTCTGTCTCACTTTCTAAGTAGATAAACTTTCCTTGGATTCTATTTGTGCTTCACTATATATATATGTAATGTCTTTACTCTCTATACCTGGTATTTCTGTTATCTACAGAATGTAGATAGATGATAAAAGCCTAATGTTTTGAAAGAGCAGAACTGCTTTCAACTTAGCTAATATAAATTAGAATTAACTCAGCATTTGCCACAAATTAAATGCTTCTTCAGTAATGTAATCATGTTTTCATTCTCAAAGCTAGTAGGTAAGAAAAGTTTTTTTGTTTTTTGTTTTGTTTTTTTGTGCCAAGGATCAAACTCAAGACCTCGCACTTGCCAGACAGGTGCTTAAGCCACTGAGCTGTCTCCCCAGTCCAAGAAAAGCTTTGCTGTATGTTTTCTCCTTTCAAGACTTTCCAAAACTATGATGGTCTAAGTTGAGGGGGCACTAATGAATAAAAAGTTTTATAAAAGCTAAAATTACATATTGAATTTGGTCTAGAGAAAGAGATGAATGAAGAAAACAGGTTGAAGCAGGAATTGGACTTAGAAAACAAAATAATGTCATTAAATTAAAGATTATCTCTCCCTGTAATAGGTATTAAGCTGTCTTCCTGATTCCAAATCACTTGACGGAAATTTATCTTCACCAGTTTTTCTGTACCTTTCCTATCTTCAGACAGGTGGCTCTGTATGGCTCACCAGGATAAGAATATCTGTATATTACCCAATGAACTTTTTTTTTTTTTTTTTTTTTTTTTAATGGAACCAAGGATTGAACTCAGGCCCTTGCACTTGCCAGGGAAGCACTTATTCCACTGAGCCATCCCCCCAGCCCCCCCCCATGAACATTTAATTGTGTGCTGTTGTTTATTTAGTGCTAATCCATCAGGATGAAATTTACTGGATGTCTACTATTAGAAAATATGTTAAACTAGCAGTAGAGGAGAATAGCCTGTGAAAACCACCCAAACTAGCAAGTACCTGGTACACATATTAAAAAGATTTATTCCTGAGGTCAAACTACCTTTTAGTTTTTACATTATCTTTTAAATAGGACCTTGCATCTATATATTTAAAAAATTCTTGTTTAGGAAGTATAGAAAAGTTTTGTCTAGTGATTTAAACCAATGAGCTGAGCCCACTAATAGTATTGGCTCTTTCAGTTCTCTGCTTTTAAAGTGTGATAGTAAAAAAGGTAGAATTGTTACTAACATTGAAATTCTTTGAGCATTATTATTTTGTGTTGCTTTCCTTTTCTCACACTTTTTTTTTGTAAAATATTCTTGCATATTTTGTTAATTTTGAAGTGAGCATTTATCAACTAGGTCATCTGAACCAAAGAACACAAATTACTTGAATACCCATTTTCTTTGTCCTCTGAAGGATGGTTCATAACCAGTGGCATTCCGTTAATTCGTTGTATATAGGACCGTATGATTCATTCTCTTAATTCCTTGGCACTTGCAGCACCTACAAACTTGCTGTAAGTGCAGATTTTCAAGTCCCATTCAAAGCACAATGAATTTAAAATCTAGATAGGAGACTCCAATGCACAAGAAAGTTTGCGAACCATTGGTCTAAAGCAGTGCTTTTCAAACTTTAATCTGATTCAGTGAGTACAGGCTTCAGATTTTTTTTTTTTTTTTTTTTTTTTTTTTTTGTGGGACCAGGGATCAAACTCAGGACCTTGTGCAATTCTAAATTTCCAACATTTCCCTTGGTGATACTGGTGCTCCTATGGTCTCTACCTGTATTTGCCATACAGTGATTGTAGTAATTGATATCAGGGTGTTTTTATGTTGTAGTTGTAATACTGATAAAAATTTACCTACCACCTTTACAAAAAAAGTAGAAGATACAGGTGTAGATCAGAGAACCACATGAGTTCTCAGTAAATAATAAAAAATATTTTGAGTATATTTATTGAGTAAAAGAAGAAAATAAATCAGACAAGTTTTTTCTACTACATAAGTTGAAATAAGAATATTGTGTTTGATCCTGCAGAAACTGTGTACTGTTCAGAGTGTCAACTGCAGAGACATTGAAGGGCGTCAGTCTACACCACTTCATTTTGCAGCTGGGTATAACAGGGTGTCTGTAGTAGAATATCTGCTGCAGCATGGAGCTGATGTGCATGCTAAAGACAAAGGGTAAGTACTAAAAGTTGTCCTCCTTCTCTACCTTTGTCAGCCTTTTTATGAAATAATTTTCTGATAGGAATTCTCTGTTTTCAAGGAGTAGTTTGTTTCCTAAAATTGTTAAAAATATAGTTACTAAAATTTCATTTTATGATGGGGACAGTGGTAGGATATATACTTGCCTAGCATGGCCATAGCTCTAGATTCAATCCTTGGTAACTATGTGCACACATGCACACTCATTTATTTTTAGGCTTGATCTACATAATGCCTTACAATTTTATGACAACTCAGCAAACAATGGTGAGGCATGCCTGTAATCCCAGCGCTTGGGATGCTAAAGCAGGAGAATCTCTGTGAGTTCAAGGCCAGCTTGGGCTGTATAATGAGTTTAAGGAAGCCTGTCTAAAAAAAACATGCAAATTGTGGTGGCCAAAGATATTAAACGTTGTGATAATAATTTCTAATGTAAGTTTCTCAGTGTTTATTAAAAGATACCTGAATTTTACCTGTTTAAATGTTTTTCTCTTCTCCCTGAAAAACAATTCTATTTTCAGTACATTTTAGATTCTGCAAAGTGCAATCAATATAATCCCTCATACAATTCAAGAAATGTCTTTCATTAGTTATATACAGTAGTTGAAATTAAATTATATTCTTTAGTATTGCTGCTCATTTGACTTTTCATTTCAGAGGCCTTGTACCTTTGCACAATGCATGTTCTTATGGACATTATGAAGTTGCAGAACTTCTTGTTAAGCATGGAGCAGTAGTTAATGTAGCTGATTTGTGGAAATTTACACCTTTACATGAAGCTGCAGCAAAAGGAAAATATGAAATTTGCAAACTTCTACTCCAGGTATATTTGAATACTTTTTGAAATATATTAACAATTTTTCAAATAACAATATAAACTTGAACTAATGAAAGAGTAGGAAATAGAGGTACCAAGTTTGTTAACTAGATTGCAGAAAGAAATGTTACCACGTTTTAATTTTTAAAACGTAAGTATATTTATCACATATAGCTGTAGTTTTCTGGTTATTATAGATATTTTTCTTGTTTAGAGATTTAACTTTATATACATGATGAATTATATAGCATATTAGTCCAATTTATTTGGCATTATATAGTATAAAGTTATACTAATTTAATACAGATATTAATAGGTCTTTTACAGCAAAAAAGAAAATACAGTTCATTATGAAAAAAAAAGTAGGTTTCAGCAAAATAGCTCAGTGAATTAAAGCTCCTGCTTAAGCAGATGCAAGGGCTGTGCTAGCCTTAACCCGGGATATGCTGAGGTAGTGATTGAGATTGGGCATGGTAGTGTGTACCTGTAATCCCAGTACTGGGAGGCTGTAAACAAGAGGATTAATAGTGACTCTGTAGACTGTACTAAATACAAAAAACAAAAAGTCATGCTACATGATTACATTTCAGTCAGCAATGAACTGTATCAGTGGCAAGCATGTTGTGTTTTTCTGAACTAAAACTTTTAGTGTTCAGGTTTTTTTTTTTTTTTTTTAAACATTATGTATTTGGCACTGGGTTTCACAGTGCAGCTCAAAACTTATTATGATCCTCCTGTCTCAGTGTCTCCAGTGCTAGGATTACAGGGACAACACAGCATGTGGTACCAGGGATGAAACCCAGGTCAGGCAGGCTATCTACCTGGCCCCACTATTCAAGTTTAATTATAGTGTTGGCATTTTTTAGTGTGTGGGTTTGAGGTTGAAATTTGGGCACTCAATCTCTAAAATATTTGCCATCACTGGACTGCATATGTGGCAGTTGCTCTATGAACTGCATTGTAGCTGAAAATTGTTTTACTATACTGTTTCTATATTTAGATACACAAGTATTGTTACCTGATAGTTCTTATGGTACTTAACTGTAATTGCTGTATAGGTTTAAAGCTTTTGAGCACTAAGCTACAATTATATAATCATAATAGACTATACTACCTATGTTTATATAACAAATACACTACAGTGTTGTTGTAAAAGTGAAATTGCTTAAGGATATCTTTCTCAGCATGTTCCTATGATTAAATGAAGTAAGACTAGAGTATACATGAAAGTCACTTTCTAATATTATTTTATTTTGAATAGACTTTTTTAAAGGGAAAAGAATAAATTTTGGAATAGGTTAGTTAGTAGGAGACTTGCAATAATTAATACATTGCATGTTGTTGCCTTCATGGGAGTTACTCAGATTTTGAATATACTTCACACATTTTGATTACATTAATGAATTATAAATCCTAGTACTACTTTATTCCACTATAATCTTTTTATTGTAATTTTTCTGCATATAAGTTAAAAATTGTGAAGATCTTTAACATATAATCTCAGTATAAGATGATTTTTTGAGGGAGGATTATGGTTAAATTGACAGTGATCTCATGGCAAAGAGATTAGGCTGTCTTCCTCTTTTATTTCATGCCCAGCATGGTGCAGACCCTACAAAGAAAAATAGGGATGGGAATACTCCTTTGGATCTTGTTAAAGATGGAGATACAGATATCCAAGATCTACTTAGAGGAGATGCAGCTTTACTAGATGCTGCCAAAAAGGGTTGTTTAGCCAGAGTGAAGAAATTGTCGTCACCTGATAATGTGAATTGCCGAGATACCCAAGGCCGACATTCTACACCTCTACATTTAGCAGGTAAGTAAATGAAGTTTTACAAATGTAGGCTGGTGGCATCTAAAATTTATTTTACCTGAGGTTCCTGTAGCTGAACTAGAAGTATTCAAAATAGAATACCTTCTAATGACACTATTATACTCTTCAGTATATTTGTATGGGGCAACCATACTTCAAGCTGTTACCTAAGTTGTAAGTCATCTTAGTTCTGAGTTAGTATGTTGCATTCGGTAAAAAGAATTGAAACAGGTGCTGACAATAGCTGTCTGATTTAGGATCTTTTATTTCAAATCACTCTGGCCTAAATCATCTTCAGTATGTGTTTTGCAAAATATGCCTGCTGCACCCGCCTTCCTCATGGGAAGCTCAAGCTTTTCATTCTTAATGATAGGTGCTAGGTGTAGGCAGCCAGAATATTTTTGACCTTTTAAAAGTTGCATAAACTCATTACCAGTTTTTTTTTTTTTTTTTTTTTTTTTTACTTTGTAAGACCAGCCATAACTAAGGACTCTGATTTAAACAACAGAAATTTGTTTTTTCATAAATCTAGGGACTAAAACTCTGATTGAAGCATTAGCAGGTCTCTGAACCCTGTTCAGTTTAGATTAACACCTACCTTAATGACTTCATTTTCTTTTAATGTCTTTTTGAGACAGGGTCTCACTATGCAGTTCAGGATGGCCTTAAGCTCACTTTGTAGCTCAAGCTGGTCTTGAACTCACAACAATCCTCCTGCCTCAGCCTCCCGAGTGCTGGGATTATAGGCATGCGCTACCATGCCCAGCTAATGACTTCATTTTAATTTACTTTTTGAAAGGCCCAAGTGCATTCACAGACAATAACATTTATTTTAAGTTTCTACTCAGAATTGGCACAGAGGGTGGTTGTTTTTAGTGAGGATATGTGAAAGTGTGGTTTCAGTATATCCTTTTTCAAACATCTTTTATTTGGCATAGGTCTTGCTATACAGCTCAGGCTTGTCCTGTCTCAGCCTCCCCAGAGCTGAGATTACAGGCATGCATTGCTATGCCCAGTTTGAGGGGCCAGCACAGTGCACTCAGCACCACATTCAGTATCGGGGATGGATCCCAGGTCTTTGTGCTTGCCAGGCAGGCATTTAGACCATGAAGCAATCTCCCCAGCCCAGTACAGCCTTTTTAGCTGCACTGTGGTTGTTAGGAAGTTATATATGAGGCAGAGTCAACTAAATATGGTTTCAAACTAAAGAAAAGTAATGCAGTTGTTTCTGCTATTTTGTATAATAGAGGAGATGAAAATTATTCTCAATTCATTATAGTCTTGTAGTATTAGTGTATTGCTAATGTTTAAAGGATAATTCGGGAGGGGAACTACGGGTAGGTAGCTCAGTGGGTAGAGCATTTGCTTGGCATCCATGAGGTTCTGGATTTAATTCTTACCACAACACAAACATAGATTTTATGTGATTTTTATCTTTAAATCCTCACTTCATATAAGTTTGGATCCCACTATCATTTGTGGTAGCTTTGTTTTTTTTACTTGGTCTTTTGAAATTCTTATGCTTTAGATTCTTCAGCAAAAAGATAAACACTATCAAAAATAAGGGCCAGGGAGCTAGCTCAGAGGTCTAAGTGCCTGCCTGGTAATCACAAGGATCTGGGTTCCATCCTCACTACTGCGTGCTGTACCAGTGCCACAACCCCCTGGGCACACCATACTGGCCACTGAAACCAGTCATGGTAGTGCATAATCCCAGCACTGGGGAGGCTGAGACAGAAGGACCACTATCAGTCTGAACTGCATAACAAGACCCTGTATCAAATAAATAATTTTTTAAAAAAAATAAAAATGTGATTGTTTTAAGAGAGAAGAAAAATAAGATTGAAAAGAATTTAAATGTTTACATGTACTGACTCGCCATGATGAATGCAATCATTGTGTACTCCAAACATGTATCAGTAAAAATAAAATTAAGAAAAGGAAAAAATAGTTTGAACTACTTTCAGATTTTAACTGTCTATTGGCAAAGTTCAGTTCCACATTTTTCCTCCAACATTTATGTGTCATATAGGCTTTATCATAAAAGTACTTACTAAGATAGCTGACAGCACATTAGTTGGGAAATTATACCATATTTCCAAAACATTAAGCTTTTACTTCATGCCTTTGGGAACACAGATTTCTCTACCAGACTAAGCTATTTTGTCCTGTATGATTAGGTGCCTGTCTGACTTGTGGCCCTTGAGACCGCGGACTGAGTTTAGAAAGTTGTAACATTTATAAAAACAGGAAGGTTTAAAATAGAAAACCAGAAGTGAATCAGTCAGTCAGTGTAATTTTAGGAGCCTTCATAGTCAATTGCTGTATCTAGACTTCCACTTTTGAAGCCGGGGGAAATTTTTTCCCAGATTAGTTTTTCATAGACTATAGAATTTGAGGTTTAGGGCTGGAGAGATGGCTTAGTAGAATAAGCGCTTGCCTGGCAAGTGTAAGGACCTGAATTCAATCCCCAGTTCCACCAAAAAAAGAATTTCAGATTTATATACAAAAAATTTTCAGTAATACCTAATCTTTACAGATACATATAACTAATATATGTGATTGTTTTAAATCTGTAAATGAAAGTAATGTTACTTCTTTCCTAAATTAGCTGGTTATAATAATTTAGAAGTTGCAGAATATTTGTTACAACATGGAGCTGATGTGAATGCCCAAGACAAAGGAGGTCTTATTCCTTTACATAATGCAGCATCTTATGGGGTAAGTTCTTCTGTGTTACCTATTTAGAAAATCTGGAATTTCCAGTGTAAAAGAAATATCAAAGTTTATATGAAAGTTTGACTTGCATTTTACAAAACTACTTTCCAAGTTTTAGTTCTATAAAGTATGTTGTCATTTATTTCATTATCTTCCTTAACATCTGTGCATGATTTTCAGTGAGATATTGGTGATTTTAGTTGCTGGTACTAAGTTAAAAACCTGTTTTCATAAGAATCTGTAGATTGAAGTCTGTCCTCACTAACATCCCTGAATGTTATGATCAGTATGAACTGTTATCAGTAGTATAGTTTGGAAAATTGAAGAATGCTATTAGTTTATGAATTGATTTTCATCAGTTATCCATGTGAGTTAGAGCATTAAAGGTATATTAGTGTTGATCATAGTGACATATGCCTGTGATCTCAGCACCTTGGGAGACTGAGACAGGAGGATCATTAACTGTTTTGTAGATTTTTTTTTAAATATCTACTCTTAAGTTTTAAGAGAAATAGCTTTAATACTTATTTTCAGGATAAGTTTAAAAATACAAAAGTAGGTACAGAGCTAGATTCTTAGGAACTGAAGTAGGGTAAAATATTTCAGATTGTAACAAGAATATTTTCTTTTCCAGCATGTAGATGTAGCAGCTTTACTAATAAAGTATAATGCATGTGTCAATGCGACCGACAAGTGGGCTTTCACACCTTTGCATGAAGCAGCCCAAAAGGGCCGGACACAGCTTTGTGCATTATTATTAGCCCATGGAGCTGATCCTACTCTTAAAAATCAGGAAGGACAAACGCCTTTAGATTTGGTTTCAGTAAGTGATGCACTTTTTGAAAAATCTCAATGCTTTCTTTACCCTTTAAAATTAACGTGATGGACATATAATGTCTTCATAATCAGTGTGGTAAAAATTGAGATATTTAGCCCAGTCTTAAATATAGAATTTGTAAATAATAGAGTTTATGAATCATGCGCTAACTACTTTTGAAAATAGTAGGGAAAATAGCACTACATGTTTGCATTTGCTCCTGTTAAGAACCAAAACATTCACAGGTCCTCTGGAAACTGTTATAATGCATGTAGTACAAAGTAGTAGATACACTGTAGTAGATACACTGTAGATCTTCAACTTTCCCAACTAGGAACATTGCTCTCAGGGTATAACCCACCACCAAGCCTGCTAGCATAGACTCTTTTTCAGTAAGCCTGTTACTTTACCCTTCCACTAAACTCATGCTAGAGCTTGTATTTACTTTTCTCTTCTGCTTTGTTACCTCTGCCACTTAGGACATTGATCAGAACAGTAAAGGAAAAAGATGAAAAGGAAGGAGAGTTTCAGTAGAACTTTCTGAAAAAAATTTCTTTGTTCCAGCTACAATGAGAAACTGAATTTTTTTTTTTTTTAAATTTAATACAGGGTCTCACTACACAGATTGGACTGGTTGTGAGCCTCCTATTTTCAGCCTCCCAACTACTGGGATTACAGGCACTTATCAGTCATTGTCCCAGTGTGTTCCGGGGGTGGGGCCCACACTGCACACCAAGGGTTGAACCTCCATCCTCTGCCTGTGCCTAAGCATACTTTGGCTGCATTTAGTTTCATTGATTTTTTTTTTTTTTCTCAGCTAATTGACAACCTAACCATACTTGTAGCATTTTTGTCTTCAGGGACATTATCTTTGGGGTCCAAACTGGCTTAAAAGTAAACTTTTAGAATTCATTCCACCCTATCTTTATTTATCAGATACAATCAGTAACAGTGAAACAAAATGCTTTGGAGAACATAAATGAGCTTTAGCTTCAAACAGACCTGGTCTAGGCTTTCTATACTGTATACAAGTTGCCTCTCTTAGATCCATATCTATAAGAGATATCTATAAGAAAAATATAGCCAGTCAATAGAAAATTAAGGTGGTATATTTAAAGTCTTTGGCATAATATCAGGCAAATAAAGAAGATCCCATTAATGATACCATTATTATAGACACATACATAAACTAGGAGATATATAAGAATGCACAGATTGAGGGGAAGAAAGGTGAGCAATGGAATATACTGTAAATCACTAGCCATGAAAACAGATAGTGACTTGGTGCTAAAATATTTAGACTTAATTGAGCATTGTGAAAAATTGTTATTCATTACTAGTAAAAGTAATTGTATTAGTACATTGAGATTTTTTTTCCTATTCTGACAGATTTTATGAGAATGATTTTTTTATTTGCCAGGCAAGCGCTTATTCTACTGAGCCATCTCCCCAGTCTAAAAATGATTTTGCTTTTAACCAAAAAAAATTTAGCTCAATTTTGATGAACAAATATATAATTGAATATTTTCCAAGAAATACAAATTCATTTTCTTCAGTTCTCTATAGGTTGAATTGCTTACCACAATGTCACAAGAGGATAAAGACTCTGACCTTTTAGAATTAATATTTCTGTCAGATATGATTGTGCACACCTATAATCCCAGCACTTGGGAGGCTGAGACAGAAGGATTGCCACACGTTCAAGGCCAGCCTAGGCTATATAATAAGTTTGTGTCCTGCCTGAACAACATAGCAAGACCCTGTCTAAAAAAGTCAAAAAAGAAATTGATATTTCTGAGTCATTTTAGTCCTTTTCAACTATGGTATCAAAATAATAATTTCATTGATGTTTGACACATTTAAGTTTTATTTTTATTGCACAAAATCTGGAAGAGATGTTCTGAATTATGTTTTGTAAGTTTAGCTAAATATCTGTTCGCTTCACTTTTAAGATAAAACAATCAAGTATTAATGTTATTAATGGTTCTAGTGCACATTTGCTGGGGTTTGTCTTATTTTTAACTGTATTCTGCTAAGTGTAAAATTTAAAAAGTTGCTTATAACAGTTCCTCTCTGAAACATACTCTAGGCAGACGACGTCAGTGCTCTCCTGACAGCAGCCATGCCCCCATCTGCTCTGCCTTCGTGTTACAAACCTCAGGTGCTCAGTGGTGTGAGAAGCCCTGGAGCCACTGCAGATTCTCTGTCCTCAGGTCCATCCAGCCCATCAAGCCTTTCTGCAGCCAGCAGTCTTGACAACTTATCGGGGAGTTTTTCTGAACTATCTTCGGTAGTTAGCTCAAGTGGAACAGAGGGTGCTTCCACTTTAGAAAGGAAGGAAGGTAAGGTATTCTGTAAAAGTAATTTTTGCTGGTATAGCAGCCCTATATTTGTCTTTGAGAAGGCTAAGAACTCCTTTTCTTTAACCTTATTTATTATAACTACACCATCACAGTAATTAATATAGCATAAAGGTTTTAGCCTTTTGTAGTTTCTTTATATTATTAATAGAATTCCTAATAAAACTTTCTCCTCCTATGTTGAAAGCATAGTCAGTCTTGTGCTACTAACCTGCACTTTAGATACAAACCTTACCAGTCAAGATTCACCTGACTCCATGCAATAATTTGGAACTTTTTTTCATAAACATTTTTGTAAAGGCACTTACATCATGAAAGATATGAGATTGATTTATTTTTTAATTAAGTTTATTGGTACAGTTTACACATAATGATCACATTCATAGGAAATTTGAACCTTTATGTGATACATCTTAATTCCTTTTTTTCCTGTTTCACTCCCCTTCCCTATTTCACTCCTTATTTACAGAGCTTTTTTCTCATTTTGTCCTTTGTCATCGTCTTCTTTGTCTTCATCTTTGTCTTCTTCGTCTTCTGCTGCTGCTCTGCTTCTCCTGCTGCTGCTTCTGCTTCTTCTGTTATAGCATCCCACTACAAAGCTGGGACTCATAGTGATCCTCCTATTTCCCACCTCCCCAGCACTGGGATTGCAGGTGTGTGCTACCACGCCCAGACTCTGGATGGCTTGGCACACCCCGTGGGACTGTGTGGCATGTGGTGCCAAGGATCAAACTGCAGTCCCTGTGCTTGCCTCAGCAGGTGCTTTAGTCCACTGAGCTGTCTTGCCAGCCCTCCATTTTGTCTTTCTTGTCTCATTTTTTTCTTTTCCTTTCCTTCCTTCCCCCCTACCCCACTCCCTAGTTCTGCTTTCCTTTTGAACAATTTCTTCATATTTCACAATTTCTGTTGTACATTTGGGTTCTTATTTCCTCTTTCAGTTTCTCACACAAGAGACAATATGATATTTACATATGTTTGTCTGGTTTATTTCACTTAAAGAGTGTGGTCTCAAAAGTCCAACCAAAATTTTGCTACAAATGTCTCAAGTTTTATATTAGCCTTTGTTCTGGCTAAGTAGTATTCCGTTGTATTTTAAAAAAAACCATTTTTATACATTCATCAGTTGGATTATTTCTGAGGTTTAGTTATTACAACCTGTGCTGCTACAAACATGGGTGTGAATATATCACAGTATGATGCTTTTAATTCTTTTGAGATAATACCAAGAATAGCTGAGTCAAATGAGACCTGTACTCCTAGTTTTTTGAGTAATCTAGGCAGATTTCCACAGTGATTGCACTAGAGTATACTCCCTACATCCCTACCAGGGTTTGTTACTGGTTGATTCTTGATAATAGCCATTCTTTCTGGAGTGTGGTAGAATCTCAGTATCGTTTTAATTTGTGTCTCTCAAATGACCCGTGATGTTGAACATTTTTCATACATTTCTTGTGTATACTTTTTCATCTGAGAAGTGTGAATTCATCTCATATGCCCATTTTTGAATTGGGTCTTTAAATTGGGGGAGGGTCTGGTATTTGTAAGATAATATAAGAGATAAAAACAATTCTACCACATTTATTCAATACAAAAATTGGTTAATGGAAGTGACACCTGCCCAAGCAGTGCTCGAGGTAGTCAGTACATAAACAGATGGGCTGCCTGAGTGACACTCAGTGGTTAAAACAGATTTTGCTAAGTTACTCACATGAACTCAACCTTTCAGTCACACTCAGACTCCCAGAGTGCTGGCCTGTGTTGCCATACCTGATTTTGTGTGTGTGTGTGTGTTTTTTTTTTTTTTGGGGGGGGGGGGAAGGGGGTTGTTTTTCTAGATTACCTCAAACTCAGACCTCCAGTAGTATGTGCTGTTCCTGTACCTGTTATATTTATAACTTGATGTTACATTCAATATTCTGTGCTAGGTGGTTGTCAGTATAATTTTGCCTCTTATTGTTTTCTTCATATATTTGTAACTTTGTTACAGTGTTAATACACATGTTCTGTTGTGAAATTTTGTTTGTTCTGTATTTTTCTCTCCCAGTTCCAGGAGTAGATTTTAGCATAACTCAGTTTGTAAGGAATCTTGGACTTGAGCACTTAATGGATATATTTGAGAGAGAACAGGTGAGTAGATTAATTGTATTGCTTGGTTTTATGTTTCATCAAAACTCAAAATAAAATTTGGGGCATACTTGAACTCCCTTGCACCTTGTAAGCTACTGATGGGGGTGTATTTTTTAGATTGTTTGTGTTTGGTGCTGGGAACTTGTCCATGCTCATCCTTTAAGTTAACCTTGAGCTCTCTTTAATTTAGTTCTGTTTTGTCAGTTGCTATCATGATAGGTCACCAGCTGTTATTGGAAGGTAGATGTCAGTATGCTACAGACACAGATCTGAGCTTTTCTAGTGGTTTTAGTTGAAGGTATTCTCTCAGAATAGTTACTGATTTGTTGTTGTTCGTTTTTTTTTGAGACAGGGTCTCCTTGTGCAGTTCAGGTGGCCACAAACTTGGAGCCATACTCCTGCCTCTTGAGTGCTGGAACTGCAGGCTTATATCACTGTGCCTGGCTACTTACTGATTATTTTGTTGTTATCCAAAAAATATACATAGTTACTATGGAGTTGGACTCACAGGAGACATCAGCATAGTCAATGGAGCTAGAACTAAACTATTTAGGAAAAACTCTATAATAGGTGTATAAATAAAACAGGATTTAAAAAGTTGGCTGGGAGTTAGCTCAGTGGAATAAGTGCTTGCCTGGCAAGCACAAGGTCCTTTGTTTAATCCTTGGTACCACCAAAAAAAAAAGTTTAATTTCTCAAAGTGGAAAAATACTCTAAGTGAAAGGGTGAATTTGGACAGTGATGTAAAAGTACCAATTAGCATAATTTAAACTAAAGAAACCATTAAAAACAACAAACACAAACAGGTTGGATAGGGCTGAAGAGATGGCTCAGTAGGATAAGTGCTTCCCTGGCAACTGCAAGGGTCTGACTGCACTATTTATAACTTGATGTTACAAAAAAAAGGAAGTATAGTGAAAAAGATGAAATAATATTGTAGGGTTAATGTGAAAGTGCATTCATGACTTGACTTTCTATTTTTCTGTTCACTTCATCTTAAATTAGTTTTTTTCCTATCAAAACTATTCAAAATAATTTGATGTTTGAACCTAATATAGTATGCAAATACTAATATATGACTTTCCATCAAATGAGTAAGCATTCTAAATAGTTTTGTCCTCTTTTGTAAGATCACTTTGGATGTATTAGTTGAAATGGGGCACAAGGAGCTGAAGGAGATTGGAATCAATGCATATGGTCACAGACACAAACTAATAAAAGGAGTTGAAAGACTTATTTCAGGACAACAAGGTATTTTTTTTGTTTTTGTTTTATTTTTATTTATTTATTTTTTTTCAGAACTGGGGATTGAATTCAGGACCTTGCGCTTGCCAGGCAAGTGCTTACTCTGTTGAACTATCTCCCCAGGCCCTGATGTTTTGTTTTAATAATTGCTGTTATTAGTAAGTTTACACAAAGGCAACCATGAGTGTGCTAAGTGATAGTTTAAGTCTGAGAGAAGCAGAGGAACACTAAGGAAAATTGGGGAAACCTTAGATCAAGGCCTCTGCTACCAATTAAACTTCTTGAGCTATTGGTATTGACTACATGAACCTATGTAAAATGTCAAGGCCATTCAGAAGTGTAAAGGTTGCCTTAACTTCTGGAAATGGGGAAGTTAGATAATTTCTGAAATTAGTTTAGCTCTACGATGTTATGATTCTAAAAGAGCTAAAACTTAAATGTCTCATTTCTATACTAATAGATAATGACTAAGTATTAGGCTAGCCCTTAAAATCATGTAGTACATCTCTTACATAGCCAAAGTTTTAAACACTTAGAATGAAAATATTGGAAAAGAACAAGATTGTAATTGAAATTAAAACAAAGTTTAATGATAATTTTATTCCTCTTTCAAGTTGGTAATTAAGGAAAATGAAAATTGTGGTTACTCAACATATATTAACACTTTCTATGTTTGAGTCTTTGCATTAAAGGGCGCATTGTTTAAAACTTTTATTGTTAAACTAAGGGAGTAGTTTATCCTGAGACCAGAAGTATCCTATAATTGAAGTTGTGGCCCTATAAGCTGTTTGAAGAGAAACCTTCATTAGCAAAAGTGAAGGGATTTTTCAAGAAATATGTACTAGCTAGGATAGAATCCACTCCTAAAAAAATAAAAATACCTCTTAAAATGTGATTCATGCCAAAGAATGCTTTAAACTGGTATTATAGGATGTGATCAATTAAAGGTAAATGTGCTTTCCTTTCCTTATACAGGCTAGGTCAGAACAGTACAGATTTAAAGTTTTATAAGATAAAAGGAGGGAAAACCTAATTCCCTGGAAAATTCATGCATAGTTGAATAGCATAGAAGATGAAGAAGAAACAAAAGCCTAGTTGTGAACTGCCACCGTGATATGATAGTAGTTATGATAGAGTACTGGGATAATGGGCGTCTTTCAGGAAAAGTTTATTAAAAAATGGAAAGCAGATTGTGTTTGTATAAGTAAACACATCCTAGTTATTATGACTGCACTGAGTTTCTCTGGAAACAATACAGAAATAGATAACACTGCTCCTACATGGCAGCGATACTTCCTTGTCACCTCTTGTCCTGTAATTTCACTGATACATCCAGTTTCTGAAGGGCGGAACATTTCTAGATGAGGGAGAAACAGTCCTGAGACAGAATTGTTTTGTCTTTTCCAAAGAAAGGGTCATGTTCCTACATAAGATTACCACCATCCTCATCTTCATTTGAAGCCCAGATCTTATACCAAAGCCCAGTTTGCAAAGATGAACCAGTAGCTGCTTATGCTGGTCACCTGGAAGTCTCATTTTGTTTACTATCCAGTGCATTGTCACTATATTACTAGTAATCTTGCCATACTGATAAACATCCTGGATAGATTGCAAATGCCTTAGTGAAGTATTTGTTGGTCTTTATTCTATAGTATTCCATATGATCTTCATAACTCCTACATACATTTTAATCAAGCATTCCTGTAAGACTTCAGAATACGACTTGATGATAGTGCTACTATAATATAATAGTGCTCTTAATCTGCAGTGGCCATCCTCTCGTGCATTTGCCCAGTGCTAGTGGCCTCCTATCTGAGAAAGCAGAGTTTTAGCAACCTTGTAAAATTACAGGACAAAAACAGAGTGTTGGTGCACCCCCATAATTCTACAGGAGGCTAAACCAAGATAAACTGGAACCTAGTCTAGGAAAATTATGAGACCTTGTTTCAAAATAAAAAATTTTAAAACAGCTTGAGGTATAACTTTGTGATAGAACACTTGCCTAGAAATGTATAAGGCCCTGGGTTCAATCCCTAGTACTTGAAAAAAGCAAAAGAAGTAATTTTAAGAAACAAATTGGTTATAATCACATTAAGAACAGGAGATAAAAAGAAGTGAAATTTTCCAAAGTATTGTTACAAAACCCTTAATACTTGTCAGGTCAAAATTAATAGTCTGAATGCAGTGTGGTGCCTCGTTTTGATTGTGGAAGGAAAAAGGGGCATTAGTGGGGAAAAATGTGAAATTCAAGTTGAATGTAAATAAAATGGTATATAACCAAAGGGAATGTTCGGTGAATGATATCCTAGAACCCTCTGTGTATTCAGTCATTCTATAAATCTGAACTGTTCCAAAATTGACTTTTTAAATATTGGTAGTATGCATTAGATAAATCAGGTGGTTATTATTGCTTAGTGTTTTACTGGCAAATGTTTTTAACTTCAAATTTCATTTCATAGGTCTTAACCCATATTTGACTTTGAACAACTCTGGTAGTGGAACAATTCTTATAGATCTGTCTCCTGACGATAAAGAGTTTCAATCTGTGGAGGAAGAGGTACATTTGCATTCCCTAAATGAAAAAGATAGATTAGTTGAATTTCTTATTCATTCAACTCCTAAATTTTGTGCACGTTGCCAGATAACATGCAGTATGTTTTTAAAATTTAGAGTTCACTCCATCAGTAAACCTTAATCCTAATAATTTGGTTCACTACAATTAATACTGACACAATTTTTTTTTTCCTGTTCTTGGATGTTAGTCATTGTGTCATTAAATTTTCTCTAAGTTAGAAGTTAATTGTGAAGGTTTAGATTCAAGTTAAGCATTATAAGTTATAGTAAACTAGATATACTAGAAACTACTTTGTACTATGTTAAGCTATAGTCCATATTAAACTATATAAAAATACACAATAATGATGTTTTGGTCAAAGACAGGCTATATGTACAATAATGATTCCATAGATTTTATTTCCTGGTGACTCAGAACTATAATGAAAATACCAGTAGGACTCTACCACAAAAATGAGCTTTCACACCCAAGGCAGTTTCACACATGACAACTGTGTGTTCCAATCACACTTTCCATTTAACACTTGACAATACATGTGCTTAACATTCCTATGTGGCAGCCTATCATCTGTTTACTTGCTTACAAAACCTAAAAGATTTCCTAGTGCAAAAAACACCTAAATTATAACACCAAAAATAAAAACTTATATGATAGAAATAAACTTTGCTTCAACTGTTGCCCTCAAGACAGTCTTCACATATGACAGCTTGATATTCCATGCACAGATATCTCTTAACTGATAACATACACTTTGTTTTCCTGTACTTTTGTAGGGCATAGTTGATATCTTTCTTGTTTCCTTGTTGTCGTAGTAGGTCTTTGTGATGCTGTACCTCTCTATTCATCTGTCATCTTACTAGTATGCTCCACAAGCTTTTTGTATAGTTTCTTGAGCAGAAACATTGTTTTTCCTCTGCTATAAGTGATTTATGAGCTCCAGTCCCAATCCTCTAAGAAAATTTGTTATCTTTCACTTCTTGTTTTCTTTGTAAAGCATCAAACTTAATGCCACACGATGCTTTTTGTGTTTCAGGTGACATCAGAGTTACTATGTAATCCACAAAACAATACTTATTCTACTTCTGCTTTTGTTATTGAAAGTTAACATTTCAGGTTTCCATTTTGGCAAGGTTATCCTATCAATATTTCAACTATGATAAAAAGTTAACTTCGCGGTACCAGTTTGTTTTTCTTTGCTATATATAAGGCCAATGTTAAGTCTTTCTGAAATTTGAAAATTGTCCTATACAATTCTCTGTTTTGAAATTGCAACATTTCATTTGGAATGTCTGCTTTGTTTCTGTGTGCAGTTCCTGTGCTGGTCAACTTGTGCTCTGTTACCAGAATAACATTAATGGGAAATGATGAACTAACTGGAATGTCACATTATAATTAGTTTGGATGATGGGAGCAATAAGACTGCTCACATCATTTGGTTTATTACTATACAAATAAGGACCTGATGGCTAAGTTCCAAAATTAATGTCTAAAGTGAAAGTAATAAGTCTTTGCAACTACAAAGGCATAAATTTTTATGCCATATTTTGACTCATCACTTTTTCATAGGTCTTTTACATTCTTACAGTTACAATGAGAAATGTGTGTTAAGTACATACAGCAAACCTATGAGTGTTTTTAGTTCAGCTAGAGGTGTCATAATATATATATATATTTTTAAGTATGGCTATTGGTGTGTATAGAACATGCTACTTAAATTTTAGCCTTTGTATTTCACAATACCTTGCAGCCTTTTGTCTATTACAATTTCCAACTCTGAATGACAGTGCTGGCATTTTGTCCAATTATGTCTCATCCCTACCAAAACCCACATTATATTTATGGACCTAACCTTGGATTGTTCCATTAGATATCTATTTTGCAAAATTTTCACTACTCAAATATGTATTCACATTGTTGTTTTTTCATCTAAATCAAGATCATTCCCAGTATCTGTATCAGTTCCCATCACAGAGACTTTGTGTCACATGGCCAACATGAAAGTCGTCATCAAAGCCGGGCATGGTGGCGCATGCCTGTAATCCCAGCACTCGGGAGGCTGAGGCAGGAGGATTGTTGTGAGTTTGAGACCAGCCTGAGCTACAAAGTAAGCTTAAGGCCAGCCTGAACTGCATAGTGAGACCCTGTCTCAAAAAGACAAAAAAAAAAGAAAGTCATCATCATCATCATCATCATACACCTACACCATTCTTCTGTTGTGAAAGCATGTATTTTACCTAAATGGATCATCTTTATCCATTTATGAGTAATCTGGTGATTCTTTTTTTAACTCCTAAAACTTGGAAATCTGGTTTTTCAAGTGCCACTGTTACTCAGCTGTTCTACCAGAAAAATCAAAAGAAAACATTTTTTTAAAAAACTAATCCTGAAAGTGGTGTAGGTCTGTTGGACCTTCTGTGTTGCTCAGTTAAATACATACAAAACCAGTAGACAGAACAAAAAGGTATGTCCAAAGCTCATTTTAACACTTTTGCACATGTGTACACTCCTCACTGTTTGTCATATCAAGTTGGTAACACATAGACTTGCTTCATGTCTCCCTGCAGGAAAGGTAGTGAGACACAGCTGGGTACTATAATTGTAATAGATAGGTCCATTGGACCTGTGCTTATACCCCAGTTATATCTCCCTTGTGTATGTAAGTTGAATCCAGAGATGCAAAGTTTAGTGAGAGTTCTAAGAAAGCATACATACTGTGCATTATTACTAAAATCAAATTATTATTTTGCTTTTTAATGTGTCAGATTGTTAGCTTTGGATGTTTATTTTTTGTCTTGCATTCCCATTTCTGTTTCTTCCTTTTTTTTTTTTAGTTTGCATTACATGGTTTTCACCTAAATATGGTTTCTAGAATTAGTAGATATCTCTAGAAAGTAGTACTTAGGATCTTACAAAATTCATATCCTTTCAACAACCAAAATGTTAAAACCTGTCTTGTATTCTCAAAAAATCAAGGTTGGGCATAGTGGCACATTCCTATAAGCCCAACACTCAGGAAGCCAAGTTAGGAAGATCACTGTGTGTTTAAGGCCAGCCTGAACTATAAGCAGCACCATCTTAAAAAATAAGTAAATGGGGCTAGGAAGATGGCTCAGCAGTCTTAAGTGCGTGCCTAGCAAGCACAAGGACCCAGCTTCAATCCCCAGTATACATGCCATGCTGGCCCCAAAACCAAGTGTGGTAACACATTCCTGTAATTTCAACACTGGGAGGCTGAGACAGGAGGATTACTAAGGATCTGAACTGCGTAACAAGAACATGTACCAAATAAATTTTTAAAAATGATTTAAAAAAAACAAATGAATCGATAACCATGTTTCATAAATTAGGAAAGATATAAAAACTAATGCACATGCATTTTATTTTTCCATTAGATGCAGAGTACAGTCCGAGAACACAGAGATGGAGGTCATGCAGGTGGCATCTTCAACAGATACAATATTCTCAAGGTAATAAGTGAGTGAAAATAAAGTTCTTTTTCTCTTTGATCTTTTTTGATTTAGGATGGGGTGTACAGGGTCTCACTGCATAGATTGGACTCATAGTGATCCTCTTGTTTACAGATTCCAACCCTAAAACTATGAAGAACTTTTATAGGAAGAGTCATTTTGTAGCCCATTGATATGGTCTTATGGAAGGCTAAGATTCTTAAAATCTTAAGAACTATTTTTAGTAACCCAATAGTAATTAATCTCGTGTAACATTCAAATTTTGATGCTAGCTATTAGAATAATGAATTTGCAGTTTAAGGGAACTCATGGAAGAAAACACCTCACTTGTACTTTTCTTATAAAAAGACTTCCTTGCTTATTCATTGTTTTGAAACAGTGTTGGTCAAGTTGGCCTTGGGCCTGGGATCAAAGTACCCCTCCACTTCAGCCTTCCTACTAATTGGGACTGTAAACTATGGGGCCAACATGCCCGGTTCTGTTGTTTTTTTTTTTTTTTTTCCAAGCATAATTACTCCAAGCTCCTGGGAGTTTCCAGACATTTTACCTTTATATAAACTTTAATATACTAATTCTTTTTCAAAACCCAGTCTTTTAACAGTGTTTCTTTCCTGGGTTGTGTTTCTGTCCTAAGACAGGGTCTCACTATATAGTGCTTAGGCTGGCCTTGAACTCACTGTGTAAACCAGGCTGGCCTCAAACTCTGATCCTTCTGCCTCTACCACCAGAGTACTATGGGATTATAAACATGTACTACCATACCAAGCTTTTGAAAGTGTTTTGAAGCTGGGTGCCTAGCAAGCTGGAAGCCCTGGGTTTGGTCTTCAGCACCAAAAACAACATACTGCCCAGTTGTTCAGTACTCTAGAAGGCCAGTTTAGTAAAAATCTGTGTTAAAAATTTTAAGAAGCTAATCATGGTTCATGCCAATAATTCCATCACTGAGACTGAGGCAAAGGAATCACCAGTCTTGTTCTACTTGTAGATCTTAGGAAGACCCTGTCTTAGGAAAAAAGGGAGCTGAGGTACATTCAACCTCCAGTACCACAGTGTCTTGAGTTGTTCTGTCAAAGTCCTATCATCTCACTGGTTTTGGAACTTTTCCAGCAATGCTTGTTTTTCTTGAGCTGTAGCAATTAAAATTATATATCATACTTGACATACATGATTTTATATTAACTCCATTGATACGTTCTTAACAATAATTGTAACAAACAAGACTTTAGAATATATGCAAATGTCTTCCTAATACATAAATTTGAAAATTCAATAAATAATATCAAATAATATATTATTAGAAGAATATTGTTAGATTTATAATTTTGAATCTGGGTTTTGCTACTATCAAAAATTCAGACTCTTTAGGCTCAGCTTGATGGCACATGCCTATAGTCCCAACACAAGGAGTTCTGAGGCAGGAGGGTCACTGGGAAATTGAGGCCTATGCTACAGAGTAATTTGAAGACCAACCTGAACTGCATAACAAAACCCTATCTCAAAATGACAAAAAACAAAAAAGATGCTTTAGCCCACATTCAAGGGGCTGGGGATTTGGCTCAGCAGTAGAATGCTTGCCTAGCAAGCTGGAAGCCCTGGGTTTGGTTCTCATCACCAAAAACAAAAAATAAATGTCCCCTAAAAAACAGTTCAACCAAAACAATACAGTAAAATCAAAAAAGACCAAAAACAAGGCAACAGAACACATTCAAGTAAAAGAATCATACTTTCATGTGGAGGTTTGTTTGTAAATGTATTTAATACTTAATAAAAATGTTCAGTGGTAAAATGGGTGTTTTTAATTTTTAATTTTTATTAGCATGTTTGTTGTTGTTTTCTTTCCTTTTTTCTTTTTCAGTACCAGGCATCAAACTCAGGACCTTGCACTTGCCAGGCAGTTGTTTCTAACACTGAGCTATCTTTCCAGTAGCATGTGTTTATAATACGTAATTGTTACATTCTAGGGAATTGGTACATATATGTAACATGTCTTCATTCTTTTTTTATTTCCTTTTTCTTCCTTCTTTCTCCGACTCCTGATTTCCTTCCCATTTGCAAAAGACTTGCAGCATCTCTCTGCTTCCTGTTTTTAGTTTGCTCTTTAAGTTATTCATACTTAGGGTTCTCATGTAAGGAAAACCATGCAGCTTGTGTATCTGATCTATTTTACTCAAATGGTCTCAAGGTGGATCATAAATGGTTTTTGTTTCTTTTCTATATATAAATGAGTTCTGCTGCTATCTGTTATGGTCCTTGCCACAACTGTGGCAATATTCTGAGCCAAAACTAAAACTAACCAGCTCCCTGGTATGCTGTAGGGACCAAGGGTCCACCAGGGGGCTGTAGCGTCTTTAAACACAATTAGAAATTGTGACCATAGACATACTCTTAATGAGACCAGGATCTAGCTTTAAATCGTTAAGACAAACTTAGTAATTGGAAGGCAAAAAGAGTCATGACAAAGTATGTGGGTAATTTAATTTTAAGAAATTTTAAAATTGAAGTATTTTAGTCGGTTAACCATACTATTGACTCCTTCATGGATGGCAATGTGAAGCCTCTTTCTCTTTGATTTTTTTTCTGTATTTAGGACAGGGTGTACAGGGTCACACTGTGTAGATTGGATTCGTAGTGATCCTCTTGTTTACAGCCTCCCAAGTGCTGGGATTACAGGCCCATGCCCAACTTAATCACCATCTCAGCGTGCCCCTGGGCCAGGGCTGGCACTGGCACAGCAGAATAGGCCAGAGGGATCAAACCTGGTCTGCCTAAGCAGACAATTTAATCTGCTGAGCTATTTGGCAAGCCCTCTCTTTGAAGTTTTTGATTTCTAAAATGTGGCTATACTTCAAACTTCATGGTTAGGGCATAGTATTTTTAGTTGACTAAAATAAAGTATATTTGGCTTTTCCAGAAAAAAGTTTGGGGGGCCTTCTGGGTAAATAGCCCTTGCTGTGTTGTGATTATTTTTCTTGTATTTTAATATAGATTCAGAAAGTTTGTAACAAGAAACTATGGGAAAGGTACACTCATCGGAGAAAAGAAGTTTCTGAAGAAAATCACAACCATGCAAATGAGAGAATGCTATTTCATGGTACAGTCCCACTCCCTCAGCTCTACCACTGTCTTCCGCATTAGGATTGATTTGGGATGGTGATGAAATAATAACCTATGTATTTTGGGGTTTTTTAAATAAACCTAATGTTTGTCTAATGTACAATTATATTCATATTTTCAGCCTCTATATAGATTTTGCTTTTTGTAACCAAAGAAATTGTGTTTTAATCATAACTAGTTGACTTAGTTGAAGTAAGGCATAGAAATCACCTCTGACAATGTGTATACGCTATTCTGATTGTCAAAACCACTTAAATAGTAAGAGAGCCAGAATGAATCATATGCAATACCTAAATATTTCTTCTGGGGCCAGGGAGATAGCTCAGTAGAATAAGCACTTGCCTGACAAGCGCAAGGGCCTGAGTTCAATCCCCAGTTCCACCAAAAAAAAAAAGAATAAATAAATACATGTTGCTTCTAATTCTGAAACCTAATAATAATAATCTCTTGGCACAGGACATAGTAGTTATTTAACTTGATGATTATAATGGGTGTTTTTGTTTTGTTTTGTTTCTTGCTAGAACCGGGGATTGAACTCAAGCCCTAGTGCCTGCCAGGGAACACTTATTCTACTGAGCCATCTTCCCAGCCCCAATGAGTGTTTTTTAAAAGGCTGCAAATAGTCATTTTTGTTTTTTCCAAGTATATTCAAAAAGTGATTCTGTTTATCTATAGTTTGCAAAGCACAATTCTATATATCTTCCTGTCCTTTGATGGATACAGATGATAGATCATTTAACTGTTCTTAGTTTGCCTTTTTGCAACCTCCACCCTCATTCTGCTTGCTGGCCCAGATCCCACAATCCTCCTCTTTGGCTGAGTCCCTCTTCCTGGCAGACACGCAATGAGGGAAGGAAAATTCGCAAGCAAAATCTGCCTAGCAGGTGATTAAAGGACAAGTGGAAGGGCAGAAGGAAAACTAATAAAAGAGACTATGACAGGTTGCTTGGGCCACTTTTGATATCTAGAAAAATCATAGATAATGGACATGCTTGTAAGACCTAATTGGTACATAAGGTAAATTATGAGACTCGGTGCAGGCTCTGAAATTTGGTTTTTCTTACATTGATGTATCAGATGATCTGTTTTCCTGGTTCAATCCATCCTTACTTTGGTATGTGAACTACAGTGTAATTGGAAATGCATTGGCATTAGGAGTTCTTTAAAATATGGAAGCAAAAATGTATGATGACATACATTTGTAATCCTAGCTACATGGGAGGCTGAGGCAAGAGAATCATAGATTCAAGGCTAGCCTACACAACTTTTGAGACCATGTTTGATATGGTAGGACAGTGCTCAGGTTCAATCCCCAGGACTGGAAATCAATCATAAATTGACTAACAGCTTGTCACCCTTTTTATTTTAGGTCTTCTACAGTGTTGATGGTAACATGTGTTTCAGAATTTAACTAGGGCTGGGTATATGGCTCAGTGACAGAGTGCTTGCCTTGGTGTATCTATAAGGCCTTGGATTTAATCTCCACAGGAAAAAGAATCTTAAGCAGCTTTAGTTTTTGCATTTTCCTCTAAGATAAATTTTAAAATGGTAATTACTTTTCTATGTATCTTTCAGGGTCTCCCTTTGTGAATGCAATTATCCATAAAGGTTTTGACGAAAGGCATGCATACATTGGTGGCATGTTTGGAGCTGGGATTTATTTTGCTGAAAATTCTTCGAAAAGCAATCAATATGTGTATGGAATTGGAGGGGGTACTGGGTGTCCAGTTCACAAAGACAGATCTTGTTACATTTGCCACAGGTAAGAAGATCAGTTGTTCCCACTTACTTTTTTTAAGAATCAACTAAGGCCGGGCGTGGTGGCGCAGGCCTGTAATCCCAGGACTCTGGAGGCTGAGGCAGGAGGATTGTCACGAGTTCCAGGCCAGCCTGAACTGCATAGTGAGACTCTGTCTCAAAAAGACCAAAAAAAAAAAAAATCAACTAAGATCTGGTTATATTTTTTAGAAATTTGGAGGGCAAGGCATGTCTGACAACTCTGGGAATCTAGACTAGTCGTGTTTTAGGTTGCTTATTTTCTCACCAACATCCTAATAGCTGATGTTTACAGATGACCTGCATTGGCCTCACATGATTTCAAGAACTGTGATCTTTTTCTTGCTTACTCATTAGAACATTTAGGGCTTTAAAAGAATACCAAGTTGTGCTTACTTTGGCAGCACATATATTCAGAAAACACTGAGTAGAAAAATAATATTGGGCATGAAAGAGAATTTATTGTACCCCTTGAATATCACAGATTCTATTTTAATTTTTTGTGTATTTAGTACAGGGTCTCACAATACAGATCAGACTCATAGTGATCCTCTTGTTTTCAGCCTCCCAAATGCTGGGATGAAGGGGTATGTGCCCAGCGGGAGGGCCAGCAAGGCATACCAGGGATTAAACCCTAGTCCCTCTGCCTGCCTAAGCAGGTGCTTTAGCCCACTGAGCTATCTGGCCAGCCTTATACCCCTTGAATATTGTTGGACTTTACACTCTTAAAGTGGGGACTAGAGCTGTAAGTTTCAGCACTGGTCTAGCATGTGTAAGACCCTGAGTTTAGTCCCTGACACTGCAAGTCATCACTGTCATCCTTTTGCCAAGTCTACCCAATTTTTGGTAATGCCTGAGGCAGCCCCTCACTGTGATACAGTCCTAATCCTCAATTTGTAATAGTACTATTACGAGAGATAATCAAAACATTCTCATTCCCTTTAGAAAACAAATCTCAAAATAACTGCTTTGTAGTTCCCATTTTTAGTTACCTATTCTAACTCACTTGTTAAAAATCAGTCAGATAATTTGGATCTAATTTATAAAATCATAAGAAAGTAATCATCTGTGATTTGAGATATCAGGTAAAATTAATTGTTGAAATTTATTCCAGGTAAGGCACTGTAGTTATCAAAACTTAGCATATGTTAGAATTCTCTAGGCTTGCTAAAGTGCAGATTGCTAGGCCTTGCCTTCTGAGTTGTTGATTGACTAGAACTAGGGTGAGGCTGAAGATCTTGGCTTGCCACCATGTTCCCAAGTGATGATGTGCTTCTGAACACTGATCTACAGGAAAACCATCAAATGGTACTTTACAGGGTTGGTAGCACACTAGAATCATTTGGAGAGCTTAAAAACTGTGTTCCACCCTTCAAAAACTCATTTCATTAGTCTGAGATGAGGTGTGGGCACTAGGATTTGTTGTGAAAGCTTTCTAAGTGATTTTAAAGGAGTGTCAACTGTAGTCCTGGAAAGAAACAACATGATAGTATATTTTCAAGTTATTTTATCTTATAGCTGTTTTCTTCCTTATTTTAGACTCATGTAGGTTAGATATGCTTACCTGGGTATGACCTTCTACCATTTCTATGGTAGATCATAAATTGGTCTGTTAATTCATGTAGTCTTACAGTCTCCCAAGACGCTGTTTTTAGATGTCATATGTAGTCTAAAGGCTGAATAATACTAAGTAACGAACAGTGTTCTGGTATAGTCCCTGTAACCAGTGATGGCTTTAGAGGTCAAGAGCCCAAAGGGCAATCCAAAACCCACTTGTTTATCTGAGAGTGCCAGCACTGCCATTAAACCTGAATACTGAGATTTTAGTTTAAGGGGAAAAAGACACACAATCTTTTGTCTTAAAAACACAACAATGCATAGGTTGATCACCGTTGCCTTATACTGTTTTTAGGAGAGAATGCTTGATTGTCTCAAAATGTTTATTTAAGGCTTCTGTGTTCTGGGTTATCATAGGACTGAATGTGAGTATAACAGAAAATATATTAGAAATGCTAAGGCTTCAAAACAAATTTAGAATTAAAAAATGTGTAGTCTCACTTCTTGGGAAAATAAAATTATCAATTTATCCACCAAAATCTCCTTCTGTTCTAAAAAGAAATAGGAAAGTCAATCCCATACATGCCTGAAGTGAGTGGGAAAACAATCTATTTCAAATGTTGGTAAGGAAGGCCCCATCTGAGGAAGTAACATTTCAGATTAACGAAAAATTAGTAAGCGTCAGCCAGTTGAGTAGCAGTAAAAGACTATTCCAGATGATTGAGAAAACTGGAAAGCAGCAATCAGAGAAGATAGTTCAGCCTTTATGAAGAAGGAAAATGAATGTGCCTGGGGCATAATGAATGAATTTGGATTTTCTTCCAAGTACAGTAAACAGCTTCTAAAAGGTTTTAAGCAGGAAAGTAGTATGGCCTGATTTACCTTTGTTTTAGTCAGTGATTGCAGGGATGGAAAATGAGAAGACTGATGTTAAAACTTAGGTGAAAATTGTTGATTAGGACTTAATGGTAGCAGTACAATGAAAAGCAAGTAGGTTTCAAATATATTTTAAAGGTGGAATCCATTAGACTTAGTAGAATACATATATCCAGCTTTGCACGCCACTTCACAGAAGCCTCTTAAACCTGCTGTTTCTCACTTGGCCTGTGATTTGTATTTTCACTAGGATACAGCCAAGATGGGTGTATCTGTTTCTCTAGTTAGATTTTCCAGGTTTTATAGGTTAAAAATAGAATTAGCTTACTTGACAAATTGTTTTGAATAAGAGTGATACAAGACATTTTTACAGACTTATTTTAGGGCAGAAAGATAAAATAACCATAACTGTTTATAAATGTATTTTTTTTTAATTTATGTATACACAAATATGTTTGTATGTGAAATTTGTCTTCAGTGTACTTTCCTTTTTTGTTACAGGCAGCTGCTCTTTTGCCGGGTAACCTTAGGAAAGTCTTTCCTGCAGTTTAGTGCAATGAAAATGGCACATTCTCCTCCAGGTCATCATTCAGTCACCGGACGGCCCAGTGTAAATGGCCTAGCATTAGCTGAATATGTTATTTATAGAGGAGAACAGGTAATTTGATTTTATTAACTTCTTACTAATCTCTGAAGTTGATAAGGTATATTCTCTTAAGAACTGGACTTGTTTTTTAACTTTTGCTTAGGAATAACTTCAGATTTGAAAAATTCTAAATGTAGTTAAATAAAAACATTCTTGGGCTGGGGAGATAGCTGAGTGGCCTAAGCGCCTGCCTGGCAAGCATAAGGTCCTGAGCTCAATCCCCAGTACAAAAAAAAAAAAAGAATATTCTCTTAAAATTGGAAATCAGGAAAGTGCTGTTGTTGTAGCTAACCTACTCAGATCTTGATTTTAAGTTACCTACACAATTGCATTGAATCCTTTTTTTAGCTTCTGTAGATTGTAATTTACTAAAATGCTAGTTTTAATAGTTAATCTGTCTGGGGCCTGGCCAAATAGCTCAGCAGATTAAAGTGCCTGCAGGCAGGCATGGGAGCCAAGGGTTCAATCCCTGTGTCTGCCCGGCCAGCCCCACCCCCAGGGCACCCTGAGTAGTGGTAGCGAGTGGTGGCACACACCTGTAAGCCCAGCACTTGGGAGGCTGTAAATAGGTGGATCACTGTGAGTATGATCTAGTAGTGAGACTCTGAACAGCCTGTACACCCTTCCCTAAAATAAAAAGAAACAAAAAGAAAAAGTTAATCTGCCTGTAGCAAAGATGTGTAATTTCTCCTATTCTTAGTGGCAGGAGCTTTCTGGGTTGGAACGAGGGTGGGGGTAGGTATCAGAATCACCTAGTTATTAAAAACAGACACATACTTAATACTTATCCTAGATCTTCTGACTGAGAATCCTAAGATTGGAGTCAAGGTAAGGATATTTTGAGAAAATGCCCCTAGATGGTTCTATAACACAAACTCCTTCCTAAAGTTTAGGAATCTGTACAGGAGGTTTCTTTATCTTTCAAATAAATTTATTGACCAATAATTGTATTAATTTTTGTTTTCCAGGCTTATCCTGAATATTTAATTACTTACCAGATTGTGAGGCCTGAAGGTACAGTTGATGGATGAGTAGTTGCTTTAGGAAACTAATTCCAGAGAACCTAAAATCACTGAAGTAACTGATGGCCTCAGAGTTTTACTCCTTTGCTGAAAAAAAATCATCTAGCACATAGGCCTGTGGCAAAAGGATAAAAAATGTGAAAACATTCTGACTTGATGAAGCTTTAATAGTGTACAGTGTTTTCTAAATAGTTCCTGTTTTTCAGCACTTTAACAGATGCCATTCCAGGTTAAACTGGGTTTGTCTGTGCTAAATTATTAAGCGTTAACTTGAAACTTTTATACATTATGCAATGATTCTAATGGAACTCATTTCCCTCAATGCCCTCAACAGAACTCATTTTATTAATCTAGTACTGTGTTCTTTAAAACACAGCATTCACACTGAACACAAATTCATTTGTAAAACTGTAAATAAGAGCTTTTGTACTAGTCCCAATATTTATTTACTTTTCTTTGTAATATAAATGTACTCCACTGCAGCAGTTTACAAAATTTTTTCCATGTGTATTACTCATGTGTACTTCACTTTTCATCATCCTGACTGAGTGACCTCTATATTTCATTCCAGAGGCTAAGTTGTTGGTAGAGACTTTGTTGGGAAAATTTGAATTATCAGATTAATTTGTTTTTGGAACCATTTATCTCTAATTAAAAATATTTTGTCATTTAAGGAAGGTTTGAATGCCCTGTGGATTTAATTTGTGATGCTTTTGTATGTATAAGATACACATTCCAAAGAGCTCTAATTATGATAGGTTCTGATTACTAAAGAAAATTCTTTTCTGACCTGAAACTCCATTGAGTTCCATCTGAAGGTTTTCCAGTGACACTCTATGAAAATTAGTGCTTCTGTTTTTTAGAGGTTACTTTTAAATGCTTATGGTGTTCTGATCATGTAGTATAAATAGGAAGTAAAATTTCAGATTGGAGGAGTAATCCAACTAATTCCCCAACTGGTTTTAATTACTTTGAATGTAAAATAGGCAGGAAAATGGTAAGTGAAAGTTGGTGGTATTTTATCCTGTTGTTTTACCCTTTTTTTTTTCTTGTCTTTATTATTTATAGCCAGCTTGTACACCATGGGTAAACTCAACCTGTAATCATAAGTGTAGGTATCTCTCTCTAGTCCTTCCACGGCCTCTTAAATGGGCAAGTGCAGTGAGATCAAGTTGCCCCTCCCTGATGTTCTGCCCTGTTGGAATGTGCTTTCAGTTTGTGCTCCATATGGTGACCAGGCTTGTGTGCAGTTTGGCAGCTGTGAGAAGAATATCCCATAAAATGTAATTCCTGCTTTCTAATGTAAAAGTATCTTTTCCATGAAGCATAGACAAGTATCTTAGTACAGAGCCTGTTGGCCTTAGCTCCTTCAGAAGTCAAGGAAAGATTTTATCCACTTTAGTCTTTGTAAAGGAGATGTCACACTCTGTACAAGTTCACCTTTGTTTCACATTTTATTCAGTATGTAACTGGTCCCTTAATTATGCATAGAGTGCTGAATAAGAGTTAAATCCAAGTAAATGCATTTCTGGAGTTGTTTCTATGATACAAATTGTGATCATTATTTAAGAAGTCAAATCCTGACTTTTGAAGTGCTTTTATACAGCTCTTTGCTAATTGCAAATATTGATGCTACAGTCATTTCTTGGAAGACAAATGGAATATGCCAAGTTTTATATACATTTTTCAAGTTCTCTAAGCATTCTAAGTTTTATAATTAGGAGATGATGAAATGAATTAATAGAATTTATATTTACATATCTTATCTCTCAACATTTAGCCTATATTACCCTGTGAGTGAATCTGCAGTTGTCATTTGAAATCATTGTGATCTGTTAGCTTACTATATTGCAAACTGTTACTTCATCTTTTCCATTGCTTAATTAATGTATTGTTTTTCCATGAATTATTATATTGTGGTTTGTATGGTAGCATGGCAATATTTTCAGGTAGCTTTTCATTTATTGGGTGGATTGGGGTTGAGGGTTATTTTTAAGTGCTTTGCATGAAATACCTTTAAAGTTATGGAATTGCTTTTTCTTTTGTCTTGTGATTTTTTTTTGAAGTGGAATTTCTTTTGTGTGTGCGTGTGTGTGTGTGTAGTACCATTATGCCCATCTTAAGTGTCTTATACTGTATCACATTCCATACCTCTGTTTAATTCTAAATAAACTGTTTACTTGTTTTTCTGAGTAGCATGGTAATTACTGGAATAGTATAAATGTGTTGAATGATCTGTGAGGAATAAGATTATAATAAACCACACTTGCAGGAGGAAGAAAACATAGTTCTGAGTCCAGTAGTGATAAAGGATGCAATTTAAAGTTTTAATTAATTGAATGTTGTGGCCATAGTTACTCAGATGCTTTAAGATAAAGGTAGCTATAAGATGCTGTTAGACATTTAGGCTGTCCAACATGACTTCTTATTAAATTTTAAAATTCATTCCTGAAAATCAGTCTCCTTAACTTTATAAAGAAGAATATATTTTTATTTTCTGTCATATAAAAACATTTTCAGTCAGTTTCCAAATTCAAAGTTAGTGTTATATTTTATTCTTAAAAGAAAATGTAGTAGTGTATATATTTTATATTTCAGTATGGTAAGTGTCCTTGTGTGTGATTAGTTGTTTTGCATAAGAGAATCATGGTACAAATAATCAGTAAGTCTAGCTGTAAAATACATTTCAGCAGCTTTATCTGCTTCATTTAAGATAATGTTGAAGTATTTGCTGTTTCTTAAACATGCATGCCAATGTATGCTGTACACCAATTGTTTGCAGGTTAATGAGGCGAGAAAATGTGCAAATAAATTTCCCAAAGCTCTTGTGATTAGTATTCCTGACTGTGCCTTTCCCTACTGTCCTAACCTGTTAGGACTAGAGTAACAGAAAACAAATAGTGGTACCTTTCTTCAAAAACATTGTCATATTTCTGTACAGTATGGCCATTCACTGTCTCTTGAGTCCTCACACTCCTATATGCTTACTAGCTTGGGCAAACTGTGAACTAAACTACTTCATTACAGCTGTCTTAGTTACTTTTCTCATTGTTGAGACAAAGTACCTGACACTCTATAAAGTTAAGGGAAGAAAGATTTCAGTAACAGTTCATAGAGTTTTCAGTTCATAATCAGCTGATTCCAAGTCAGAGTGACACATCAGACAGGCACTGCAGAGAAGAAACAATTCATGGCAGAAGATAGCACAGCAATAAAGAACAACCACAGAACTTACATCCTATCCATGCTACTTACAGCAGGATAATTCCTGCTTTATATGCCTAAAGCCTAGAACCTAGTTTATCTGGCACATATTAGTTCTTCAGTAAAGATGTTTTTCTTTCAGTATTGGAGATTGAACCAAGGACCTTTACACTGAGCAGCCCTTTTTTTTTTTTTTTTTTTTTTTTTTTTTGAGACCATATCTTGCTAAATTCCAAGAGCCCCATAAAGTATACATCTGTTTCCTCTGCATGTGTGTGATCAGGGTTTTCAAAGACATAGTTGTTTTTTTGTTTTTTGAGCTAGGGTCCCGCAGTGCAGTTCAGGCTAGGCTTGAGTTCACTTTGTAGTGCAGGCTGGTCTTAAACTTGTAGCAATCCTCCTGGCTCAGCCTCCTGAGTGCTGGGATTATGTTATAGGTGTGCAGCACCATTCTCAGTTTATCCAAGGGAATAGATTTAATATAGGACACAATATATAGGATTATTTTATACTATTCATGCAAGAAGTCAAGTACAGAAGAGTGCATGAACTCTACTGACATTAGATCCAGAGATTCCAGCAGAGGGCCTGGCTACCACAGCAGCATCCTATCTTGAGTCCAGCTGAAGACCTAGAGCCATGGCAATGCTCCTCAGTCCAACTGGGGGCATAAAGCACACAACAGTGTCTCATACAAGTCTGTAATAGGGGTCTGCAGTGGGAAGGCCCAAAGGCCAGTGGTGAAAGTTAAAAAGTGCACTGACTAGATAAAGATGTGTGCCAGCAAGCTGAGGAATCTGTACTGAAGCTGGGAAGTAACATCATGATCAAGGTAAGGACCACATCACCAAAAAATCACAGCCACCTTCAGTGACTAAGGATCCAAGCTCCTCTGACAGAACAGGCAAGTTCATATCAGGAAAGTTGGTGTGACAAGCTTTTTCCAGGAGAATCAGCAGTACAGCATCTTTGCCTCCAGTTGTCTTTATGCTGTTGCTAACAATCCTCAGGTGGTCCATTCACACCTTGGACAATGCTGATTCATTGCAGCTGGATATTACAAATTGACCATTAGTCAAACCACCACGTATTCCTAAGGCTACTCTGCTGTTTGCTGATTGTGTGGTGTTGTACAGAAAGCTCAGAACAAATGTGGTAGAGATAGATTGGGGAGTAATTCCCTTTTTGAGCTTGTAAGAGAAGTCCTCTAGACCAAAACAGCTCACTAACTCAAGTTCAAAAATTTTTTTGGAAGCTGGTCTCTGATTGACTTATCAAAGCAAGCATGTGACACAGTAACTGGGGTTCAATCCCTGCTATGCCAGCCCTGCTTCCAGGGTGCACTGAGACAAGTTTGAGACTGAGTATGCACCTGTAATCCCAGTGCTTAGGAGGCTCAAAACAAGAATCACTACAAATCTGATCTAGGTAGTGAGACCCTGTAGACCCTATACTAAATACATATATACATACATCATGTGAAAAGCACTTACAGTGTTGCTAAAACTGATGTGTCAGGATGGCTAAAAGATCCCAAAAAGATACAACATAACCATATAGACCTAATAGCATAAAACTTACCAAGCGCTCATAGAACATTCACAAAAATTACCCATGTATTAGACTATAAAGATAACCTTAGCTCAGTTATAAACAGTGCAGAAAGCATCTTCTGATCACACTGCTTTCAAACCAAAGCCAGTTAACAGTGCCACATGCCTATAGTCTCCGCTACTTAAAAGGTTCAAGTGAGAGGATCACAAGTTTAAACCCAGCCTGGACAATTTAGCCACTCAGCAAGACACTCAAAAAAATGCTGAATGATGTAAATAAAGGCCCTGATTTTAATCCCATTATCACACAAATCCTAAACACCAAGATACTTAAGGTTTTCATGTGGTTCAAATAAAAGTTGAAATTGCAGACTAGTAAATAGAATGAAAGCTATTAAAAAATACGATTCACCTAAAGATGGTCCAGACTAAAGCTTTATGTATTTACAATAAGACAAGAAAACAAAACTAAGTATTTAAATGAATACTGATAGAATGAAAAAGAGGATAAAAGACTTAGTAGTGGATAAGAAAACAATTAGAATCAATATGAAAATTTGGTGTCTTGTGACACTGCTTTTGTGAAGTAAAAGGAATGCAGTCTCAAGGTTTTATGAGCCTGTTAACTAATATTTTCTGGAAATTAACTTGAAGCCACTAGAGGAACAAAAATCAGTACAGGGAAAAAGAATTAGATTTGAAGTTTGATCCTCTAAGTCACCAAACCGAGAATTTGAATGCATTCATGGGCAATTTCTTCTGTATTTCTTCCATCCTCGAGTTTCCCCTGGGAAATTTACTAGTTTACTAGATGGTCTGAAATAGCAAGGATTTTGTAGGTAGTCTGGCCATAAGTTTGTACTGACACCACCTGAATTGTTTTTATGCAAGTGGATAAATCTAATTGACCCAAGATGATTTGTTGGGCTGAGTAAAGCTGTATCTTTAAATATCCAGTCAGGGGTGGGGAGATTGCTCAGTTGAATAAGCGCTTTCCTGACAAGCGCAAGGGTCTGAGTTCAATCTCGGGTTCTGCCAAAAATAAAATAACCAATCACGCTGGACATGATGGCACAAACCTGTAATCTCAGCACTGGCGAGGCTGAAGCAGGATCACTGTCGAGACCAGCCTGGTAGTGAGCTCAAGACCAGACTGAAAATGCATAGCAAGACCCTGTCTCTAAAACAAAATAGTTAATCTTTTCCCTGTGTGCCTAGAGGCTTCATAATGGTGAAAGTATTTTAAGGTCTTTATTGAGTGGCCTGCTATCTAATCACATTCCCACCCTAGCATTTTTATAACCCCTAAGGTAAATTTCATTTGCTTAATGTTCATTTGGTAGCTGTTTTCAGAATCCACCAGTGTATGCGTTGTGACTCACTGCTATGCATCACATTCAAAACTCAGTTCTTTAGAGCCAAATGTGTTGAATTTAATTAGAACTGGAGAGATCTATGTAGTTTTGTTTGGGTTAAACTATATTTCATTTGTATGAGAAACTTCTTGCAGAAAGTTGATTTTTCTAAGAATAGTGACACTTTGGAAACAGAGGCAGCAGTTGTATAATTGGAACACTGGATTAAATTTTAAAACAGGCCATAGTTGAGCTTACATTTTTCTACATACCATGATTATTATATAATGTCAAACATTATTGCACTTTCACTTCCATAACATAAGTCATTTGTGAAATCTGCAGACTGTTTTAACACTTAAGGAGACATGACAGCCCTAAATTGTTTACTAGGTTATGAAATTTGCAAACATTAGGTTAACAGTAATGGCGCTGGAGAGTATTCCACCTTCTCCATGCTGCATAGTGAGAGCTGTCATGGAACTTCTGTCCCTTTCCAAGGCCTGTCTGTCTTTTGTTGTTTTTGTTTTGTTTGTTTTGTTTTCTTGAGACAGGAACTCACTGTGCAGTTGAGGCTAGTCAAGAACTCTCGGTGATCCTCCTGCCTCAGCCTCTTGAGTACTGGGATTATAGGCATTATAGGCCACCATTCTTGTCAAGGCCAGAATTCTTGCAGCCTGCAAATTTTTAGTCCACACATCTCCCAGTGCTTACAGACTAGCTTGATGACCCCTTGGGTGTTGGGATTTTGTCTAATGTCTCCATGGAATGTCTCAATGAAGGCAACCAAAAATTTCTGTGTGGAATTTTCGCCAGCCCAGTTAGAATTTATAACAGAGCCACATGGTGGTAACCAGCTTGCTCCACAGCAACAGAATAAAAAGACTTTTTATAAACTGGCTGGTTAACACCATGATGAATAGGCTCGCACCCTTAGCAACTAAGCATCTGGGGCCATCATTTTCTCAAGCCAGGTGGAGTGAGGAGAACACAGCTGGTGGTGCTACAGGCAGTGGACCTCAAGAAAGTGTGTAACGTTGAATTGCTTCTTCCTTATGCTTCCTGGTGTGCACCCACCAAACAGAAGAGGGCAAAAACTAATCGTTAAGGGAATGAAAAAGATGCCAAGAAACCCAAAGTATAAGAATTAAAATGGAAAGTAACCACACAGAAAATGTTAGCTGTCAAGGATGAAGTTGCTCAACTCTACCCAAATAACTTTAGAAACCTGCCTTAGATGAAATCTGAGGTACTATTTTAGTAAAACATCAGTGATGAGAACTAAGTACAGAAAAAAGAACAAAGCTGATTTAACAATCAACCTCTATGGAAATCAATCAATGTGGAAATTCCTCAGAAAGTGAGGACTAGAGGTCTCATTTGACCTAGCTATTGCCCTGGGTATCTTCAAAAGGATTAAAAGAATACCCCAACAGTATAAGCACTTCCATGTTTATAGCAGAACCATTTGTAATAGCTAGATCTTGGAAACAGCCCCAATGCCCATCAACCAAAGAATGGTTAGAGAAGGTGTGGGGGTTTTGTACAATGGAGTACTACTGTGATAAAAAAGAATAAGCTTTACATTTATAGGTAATATGTTCTAGCCCTAGTATAAATTGTTGAATCAGGCCAGGAGATAACTCAGTAAGTGTTTGCCTGGCAAGCACAAGGTCCTGAGTTCAATCCCTAGTACCACCAAAAAAAAAAAAAAAAAAAAAGATAAATTGCTGAATCATTATGGTGGTCATATAAATAGCTAAAGCCCTTAAAAGCTCATCTTCCTAAGGCCACCTGCCCTTCCCTTCAACTCAGTCCAGGGTGCAATTTCCTTTCACCTATCCTGCAGGCTCAGGGTCAGCTCCCTTAGGTATATCTAAACATCCACTTCAAACTCCACCCCTGACAAAAGGCCATAAAAGCCTCAGTCTCCCTTTGTTCAAACCAAGAGAATTCCTTATCTTCCCCACATCCTCTCCATGTCCTCCAAGATAATAAAGCCTCTTCCCTTTTTCCTTCTGCCTGCTTTTGTCCTGCACCACGTGCCTGAAAAAAACTATCACTAGGTAAATGATGCACCTTGAGATCATACCTTTAAGAGAAATTAGACACATATAAATAACACACTTCCTCGGCTTGTGAGAAACTGAAAGTGTAAATAAGGACCAAAATGTATATTAGTATTGTGCAATAGGAAGAAATTGTTCAAATGGGGAAGGAAAGATGGGAAGGGAGAAGAGGGAAAGAAGGTAAAATAAAATGAGAAAAGGAAAGATGGAAACTGGAGGCAGGGTTGAAGGATTAGGAAAATGGGAAAAAAGTTGCATCATGCACAGGTACAGATTTTCTATGATGAGTGTGATCATGATGTCTAATATGTACCAATGAAAGCTGATGGAAACAAAACAATAGCAAAGCTAAACCAGACCTAAGGAGTTTCTATCAAAAGCTATACCCAAACCCCAGATGAGTTTCCTGGGCCAAAGATAAAAACAAAACTCCAATGCTATGTAAAGTGTTCTAAAGTGGGAGAAGCTGAGGGAAGTTTTCACCACCATCCCCCATAGCAGACAAATGCCTTTCCACTGAAGTACATCCCCAATCGTTATTTTTATTTTGAGACAATGTCTCAACAAGTTGCCCCAGCTCCTGTCTCAACCTCCCAAGGAGCAGGGGTTACAGGAATGTGCTACTACATTCAGTTCAGTTTTTCAAATACAGCATAAAATTAATATCAGACTTCAATAAGGTAATATAAAAAAGAATGGATAATGCACAAATCTTGAATTGCAAGCATGCAAACAAAATCCAGCAGAACATTGAAAGGGTAGCAGTAGCAAAAGCAGAGATTATTTGCAGGTAGGCATAAGAATTTAGGGATGGGTCAGGGAGGTGGCTCAGTGGAATAAGTGCTTCCCTGGCAAGCACAAGGGCCTGAGTGATCCCTGGTTCTGCAAAAAAAAAAAAAAAAAAAAAAAAAAAAAAAGAATTTAGGGATGATGGGAATGTTAATTTTTAAAAAATATTTTTAGTACAGGGTCTGTAGGGTTTCACTACACAGATTGGACTCAGTGATTCTTCTGTTTTCAACCTCCCAAGCACTGGGATTATAGGCATGCACCACCAGGCCCAGTCTCAGTCTGTCTCAGTGCACACCAGGGATGGAGCCGGCATGGCAGGCCCAGGGATTGAACCCTGGTTGCTGAGCTCTTTAATCTGCTGAACTATCTGGCTGGCCCCAATTTTCTTGGATTTTGAAGACACTTAATAAAATATTATTTAGAAGCATATATAACACACAGTTGTAAATATTTCCAGAATCATGTACATATAAATCAGCTTAATATATAAAACAAAAGTCAACCTCATGCTTAATAGAAGGATATTAGAGATGTTTCTTGAGTTAAGAACCAGGTGAGGGCCACCGAGATAGCTCAGCAGACTAAGCGCTGGCTTAGGCAAGCGCAGGCACTGGGGTTCATTCTCCTTGCACCACAGGCCACATTGGTCTCTTCCCCAGGCACGCTGAGCTCTACTGAGACCAGGCGTGGTGGCGCACACCTGTAATCCCAACGCTGGGGAGGCTGAAATCAGAGGATCACTATGAGTCCAAGCTACATATTGAAATACATAATACCAAATACATAAAAAAATAAAGTTCATGAAGATGGTAGGTATAAATTAATAATTTATAAGATATAATCATAGAAAATTTGGTTTTTTTCTGTGATACTAGTAATCTTATGGAAGCTTAAGTCAAACCACATTACTCCATTTGCTTAAAACCCTGCACCTGGCTCCCCATTTTGCTTAGAGTAAAAAGCTAAAGACCTTAAAATGCTTAGCCTAACCCTGTG
This sequence comes from Ctenomys sociabilis, assembly GCA_004027165.1. Lineage (NCBI taxonomy): Eukaryota > Metazoa > Chordata > Mammalia > Rodentia > Ctenomyidae > Ctenomys > Ctenomys sociabilis. Next base: position 78,508 of record PVKA01003472.1, read on the forward strand.
TGGCCTGCTTTCACATCCCATTTCCTGCTCTGCACCTCATCAACTCTGCCCTGGCCACTTCAGTCTTCTCCAGCAAACACAGACATGCTTCCCCAAGGCCTCTAGTTGCTGTTTCTATGCCAAGAATGCCCTTCCTCCAAGTATTCCCTGTACCTCTGTGCCGCTACCTTCACAGACCTTCGGAACCACCTTATTTTTTTTTTTTCTTGAACCACCTTATTTTAACTTCTGCTGCATCATTTCCCCTAGGAACACTCACAGTCCTTACCTTGCTGTATTTTTCCTACAGACTCATTAATTACATTCTAAATTTGGGGCCAGGGAGATAGCTCAGTGGAATAAGTGCTTGCCCAGCAAGCTCAAGGTCTTGAGTTCGATCCCTGGTCCCACCAAAAATAATAAATAAATTCAGTATAGGGGTTGGAGGTACAGCTCAATGGTAGAGTTTCTGCCTAGTATGCATGTACAAGACTCGAGTGAATCCTCAGCACTAAAAAAAATAAATTATATGACATATTACTTATATGTATTGTAGTCTTTCACATACACACTAAAATGTGAACCTCACAAAGATGGATTCCACTAATATGCCCCTGGTGACTAGAACAGTGGCAGGCATATAGATGGTACTCAATGAACATTTGCTAAATAAGTGGATGGGCTTACATGAATGATCACTCACTTCTTAAGTCTGCTCACCACTATATGGAAAGAGCAATAGTAGCTAATAGGGGCCAGGGAGACGGCTCAGTGGAATAAGCACTTCCCTAGCAAGTGCAAAGCCCTGAGTTCAATCCCCGGTTCTGCCAATAGTAGCTAATAGTGGTACCACAGTCATAACAATATAAGCATCAAATCCATTATCAACAATAATACCAATAATCACATCTTTTAATGTATTTAGTAAGGGTGGGCAGTGTCTCACTACATAGATCAGACTTGTAGTGATTCTCCTGTTTTCAGCCTCCCAAGAGCTGGGATTACAGGCATGTGCCACCACACCCAGTCCCAATTGGTCTCAGCTTGCCCCGGGGGCAGGGCCAGCATGGCACGCCAGGGATCTAATCCTAGTCCCTGTTCCTGTCTAAGCAGGTGCTTTAGTTGGCTGAGCTATCTGGCTCACCACACAATTAGTTTTTTAATTCACTAAAAATAGCATTAATAACCACAGTTATTTCTCAAATCCACTATGACTATACTACGCAGATAATTCCACGTGAAAGATGGGTGCTGTGCTCTTGTCACTCAGGGATCTGTGGGGATGTCACTGTTGCCTGTCCCCCGGGGGGGTGTAGAATGAATAGATGCCTCTTCTGTGTTTCTGGTACTAGCAGTCTCAGATCATGGGCAATAACTGCTGTTCGTTTTTGGGAACTGCTACTACAGCCAGACACTCCAAAGGATGTTTTTGTTCAGAATCCCTAATCAGCAGTATATTAAACTGATTGGAGAAATGGATGGACACTGGATGAAGCTGTAATCTTGAAGTTGAGACTGATTTCTGTTGACAGTTTCAATGCCACATACTTAGCAGCAGTGAAAATTCTTGCAGAATGTTTCAGAAAAGGGAGAATGTTTCTCTTCTAACCACTGAATAAAAGGAGAAAGGAGCTAGGAAGAAATGACCCAACTGAAGTTTCATAGATTTAAATATAAAAAGACTTAGCAGATTCCAATGGAAGTGAATATAGTCTGTTTGTATTTATAGACAGGGATTAAACAAACTAATCCAACAGAGTCTGTGCAGGCAATTGTTTGGAAGCAAGATAGATCTGTCTGCATGCAAAGAATTGTGAATGAATGAGGATCCATGGCTCAGTGGGCAAGAGGGGAGTAGGGAAGACCACCAGTCTGAATAATCAGACATTCAGGTTTCCCACCGTTTTGTTCTATTGTATCCAAATGTGAGAAGCTGCTTTCTAGTCTTCCACATACAAAGCTCTTTATTGGACCTTATTGAGGCATGATCCCCAGCTGCTTTACTTCAACTGCCAGCCTCTGAAGGAGTTTGGCTTGATGTTGTCTGGCAGAGTGGCTTTGCCCCCAAGTAGATTTATGAGCTGTGAAAGATAGTCAAATTAGTACCCTAAGCATTCCTGATAGGATTAGAGGCCTGTATTTGCATACTGCCCTGACATCCACACCATCTTTGTGTCTTCCCAGCCCTCCTGGGTGGGGTTTAGAGAGGGCAAGGAGAAGGTGAGGCCACACACTCCTTTCCCAGCTGGCAACACAAAGGGTCACCAAGAGACTCTAGATGATGCTATTTGGCACTTAACATCTTCTAATGGCAGCATCTCCCAATCAAAAGGACTGAATTGATGGTGAATGCATCAGCTGTCAAGGCTGGATGCCCATCCATGACTCCCAGGGAGAGAAGGAGCCAGCCTGTTCTCTGGGCTAGGATGAATTCCTCTAATTGCCCTAAAAAGCATTGGGGTTGGGCCATAAAACAGCCATTTAACTCATACTAGTTACTAATTGTTCTGACAGGAATAGGCATATTCATTAGAAAATTTGGAAAATGCTGAAAAGTATAGCGAAGTAAAATCACCCACTGCTTAGAAATAATTTACCAGTACATTTCATATATTTTTCAAGCTGCTCTATGCATATGGGCAGGTAATTTAGTTTTTTGTTCTCCATTGGTTTTAGATGTTGGAATTTGAACCCAGGTCATTGCATGTGTACTCTGCCACTGAATCTGTTGTTTTTATTGTGACAAAGCCATAGTATTATTTATCCTGAAACCTTTCATATTACTTTCCAAGCATTTCCTCATGTTACTATCTTTTCTGTATCGTGAGAAACACTGAAGAATTACATCATGATGTCACATGCTTGAGAAATCAGCGCTCCAGTGTAGACTCAAGAGATGACTACGGTGGCAGAAGGTTATATATATTTGAAATTTCATGGAAATTCCTAAGGGCTGGAATTAAACCAAAACTCAGTGTTTAAAATAGTTAGAAACCAGGCTTGGTGGTGCATGCCTATCATCCCAGCATGGAACGGCTGAGGCAGAAGGATCACCATGAGTTTGAGCCAGCCTAAAGGTATTACAGTGAGTTCAACGTCAGTCTAAACTACATAACCCCTGCCTAAAAACAATATTAATAATATTAATAATAATAATTTTTAAAAAACAGTTGGAATATCTTCCTGATTCTCAGGGTTTCTACTGCCACACTAGTCCATCCTGTCTCAGTGGCTTATTATTATATTTTTGCCATTGGATATATAAATGTAAATGTATATGTTTATTTATTTTAGCAGTACTGGGGATTGAACACAGACTCTTAATACTGAACCACATCCCCAGGCCACCTTTTATTTTGGGGCAGGGATTTCACTAAGTCACTAAATTGCCCAGACTGCATTCAGGCTTGCAAAACTCCTGCCTCACCTCACAGAGTGCTGAGATTATAGGCAGGCACCACATGCCTGGTTATTTTTAAAGTGTGGTTTGGCTTTCTTTTAATATATATATATATATATATATATATATATATATATATATATTATATATTATATATATATATATTTTTTTTTGAAACAGGGTCTCGCTACACAGCTCGTACTCATAGTGTATGAGCCTCCCCATAGTCTCAGCCTCCCAGTACTGGGATTACAAGTGTGTGCCACACACCCAGTTTTGATGGCCAGCTTGGCATGCTATACCAGGATTGAATCTGGGTCCTTGCTCTTGCCAGGTAGGCACTTAGACCTCTGAGCTGTCTCCCTGGCCCAATTATTGCAATTTTTTTTAAAAGTTACTTATTTGATACAAGGTCTCACTGTGCAGCTCACATTCCTAATGATCCTCCTATCTCAGCCTCCTCAGAACTGGGATTTTAGGCCTGTGCCACCATGCCCACTTTCAGTGCTCAGCATGGCATGTGCACCAGGGATAGAACTCAGGACCTTGTGCTTGAAGGCAGGCACTTAGACCTCTGAGCTATCTCCCCAGCCCTCACTGCCTGGCCTCCAAAGTGAGTTCATGTCCAGCCTGAACTGTATACTGAAATCCTGTTTCAAAGAGACAATTTGTTGTTTGTTGTATGAAATAGGTTTTCACTAACCTGAAGCTTTATTACCTAGACTTATACTTATAGAAAATGAGTATTATGATTCAATTAAAGGATATAAAAAAAAAGTAAAGGCTATCACATAAAAAAATTTTGTGCGTGTCCTAGGGATCAGACTTTCAAGGTCTCTTGCATGCTAGACAAACATTCTGCTACATCCTCAGCCCAGCCAGAAATCATTTCTATTATTTTATTAGGTAGGAGATTGCCTGTAAATCTGTTCTGGAGAAGGTTCTTGATTCTATCATCTGAGTCATGTGAAAAGTTTAAAAAATACTACTGTATGGGCCGGGGAGATGGTTCAGTGGAATAAGCACTTCCTTGGAAAGCACAAGAGCCTAAGTTCAATCCCCGGTTCCGCAAAAAAAAAAAAAAAAAAAAAAAAAAAATACTGCTGTATGGATCCTACTTCTAAAGATCCAATTCATACAGTCAAGTGTGGACTAAAATAACTCAAGAAAATGCCAAATGTGTTGACAAATGCCTATAATCCCAGCTACTCAGGAGAGTGAGGCAGGAGTGTCCCAAGTTTAAGGTCAGCCTAGGAAAATTAATGATATCCTGGTTTTAAAAAAAATAAAAAACTGAAAATAAAGGACTGAGGTAGGTTGTAGAGCATTTGCCTAGCATATGCAAGGCCTTGGGTTCAATCCCTAGTATAGCAAAAACAACAACATCAACAACAACAAAGGAACCTTCAGGATTCAGTATTCAGCAGCACTGTGAAATCCCTGAAATTCTAGCATCCCAGCTACTTGACTTAGGGGCCGGGGAGATGGCTTGGTGGAATAAGTGCTTCCCTGGCAAGTGCAAAGGCCTGAGTTCAATCCCCAGTTCCCAAAAAAAAAAAAAAAATAGAAACCAGCTACTTGACTGGATGAGGCAAGAAGATTGCAAGCTTAAGGTCTGCATGGGTTACTTAGGGAGACCATATCTCAAAATAAAAATAAATAGTTCAGGGGTAAGAGTATTTCCTAGTTCTAACCCCACAAGTTGAGGGGGATATCTCAGAAATTCTAATCAGCACCCAGAGTCAAGATCCTTCATTTCAATCCCTTGTAAAACTGTCTTCCCAACACGGCAGAGGGAGGCCATGTCAGTTTTGTCTGTTACTGTTCCCGGCATCCAGCCCTGGTGATGTCCTTGACACTTGTTAATGGAAGACTTGAGCAGCAGCCTATTTAAACTCACCACTGGGTTTCTGAAGACCTGAAGGCTCTGAGAACTGGTTTGAGCTAATTTAGAAAGAAGCTACAGGAAGCACTTAAAGGTAAACCTGCTGATGAGCAGTGAGGATCTGGAGAAGACTAGCAGGAATTGGCAGCAGATTGATTGTGAGAAGGCAGATTGATTGTGAAGGCAGTTACTTCTTGCCTGAAGGTCTCCAGGATAACAATTGATTTTTTTGTTTTTGTTTTTGTCTTTTTTTTTTGGCGGAACTGGGGATTGAACCCAGACCCTTGTGCTTTCCAGGCAAGCACCAGGATAACAATTGTATGGAGGAAAAGGAGAGGTGAGTACCATAAGAGATGCAATAGAGATAGGAGTTGGACAAACCAGATTCACAGCTTCTGCCTTCCTATAATTCCAAGCACGGAGTGGTGCTATAAATCAGAGCTGTGGTTTGCTCTACAGTTTTCAGAGGGGTGTCCCGGAGAAGATTAATGAGAATTGGTTTGGGGGTAGTAGAAGAGGGATGGATAAAAAGCTGACAGGAACAGTTCCCAAGAATAGAAAAATGAGACAGAAGAGATGGTGCTGAATGGGATCTCTTGAAAGTTGCTGTGAGAAAGGATGAAGCTGTGGAGGCTGCTCTTTCAGACAATGTTGTGGGTTTTTTTATTTGGGTTTTTTGTTTTGTTTCATTGGCTCTGAAGCAAAATTATAATAGCATTGTTGACCTAAAGCAGGTTAAAGCCCAAGTAGTGTTTTTATATTTACTTGTTTTTAAACATTATTTAAGTTCTGAATAGCTCTTATATTTACACAGTTCAAGAACATTATAGATGTTGTATACTTATAATCCTAGCTGCTCAAAAGGCTGAGACCAGGAGATTACAAGTGCAAGAACAGCCTAGGCAACTTAGGTAGACCTTGTCTCAAATATAAAAAATAAAATGAAATAGAAAAGGATAGGCTTGTAGCTCAGTGCTTCCTAGGTTCATTCACATCCAATACTGAGCCCCGGACATTCACACTGAACTACATTTCTAGACTATTTATTTATTTAGAGACAAGATCTTCTAAGGGTCTAAATTGCCCAAGTTTGCCTAGATCTTGTAATCCTCCTCAGCCTCCCAGAGTGCTATCATTTTCAGATCTGTAAGCACTTTTGTTTTTCTCTCATCCAGCTAGAAAAATTTTAATTAAGACATTCAAAGGAAAACCCATCAAAATTAGAGCTGACTTCTCTACACAAACAATGAAGGTAAGTAGAGCATGGAGCAGAGTTCTTCAAATCCTACACAAAAACAAATTCCAGCCCAGACTATTATACCCTGCAAAACTCTCTTTCAAGTTTGATGGAGATGTGAAATACTTCCACAACAAAGAACAACTAAAGAATTTCATGATGACAAAGCCATCCCTTCACAAGCTGCTGAAAGATGTTCTAGAGAGAGACCACAATGACCAGAACTCCACAAATGAGAATGGAAGGAACCCACTAAACAAGACAGACAATTAAACACAGGATACAAAGGAGTGAACAACACCAGGTAAATATCATGACAAACATAAGTCAGCACATTTCAATTATAACCATCAATGTAAATGGACTCAATTGTCCAATTAAGAGAAATAGACTGGCACAGTGGATTAGGAAACAAATCTAACAATATGCTGTATACAAGAAGCACACTTATCTCAAAAGGACATTCATAGGCTCAAAGTCAAAGGATGGAAAACAATACTACATGCCCCAGCACCGCAGAAAAAGGCAGGAGTAGCAATTCTGTTCTCAGACAGTCTCAACTTCAAACCAAGAATGACAAATGACACAAAGAGGTCAGGGGAAAAATTCAAGAGCAAGAAGTAACACTCATAAATATTTATGCACCAAACATGGGAGCACCCAACTATGTAAGACAAATCTTAGGGGACATGAAAAACTTAATGTCTAAGAACACAATCTTAACAAGAGACCTTAACACTCCCGTATCTCAAAAAGATAGATCAACCAGACAAAAAATTAGCAAGGAAAAAGCAGAACTGAACCAGAGCTTGGAACAAATGGACCTGGTGGCCATATACAGAGTGTTCCACCCAACCACAGCTGAATACACATTTTTTTCAGCTGCACACGGGTCATTTTCCAAAATAGACCACATACTAGTCCAGAGGCCATGCGTAAGCATATGCAAGAAAATAGAAATTATCCCATGCATATTATCTGACCACAGTGCAATGAAACTGGAAATAAATGACAAAAGAAACCAGAAAAATGTGCTAAATTCATGGAAACTAAACAACACCCTACTCAGCAATCAATGGGTTGCAGAAGAAATTAAACAAGAAATTCAACAATATCTACAATTCAATGAAAATTCAAGCACAACTTACCAGAATTTATGGGATGTGATGAAAGCAGTTCTTAGAGGGAAAATCGTAGCTATGAACTCACACATTAGGAAAACAGAACAGGAACAAATTAGCACCCTACTGTTGCACCTCTGACAACTAGAAAAATAAGAGCAAACGAAACCCAGAGCCCAAAGACGGGAACAAATCATAAAGATTAGAGCAGAAATTAATTCAATTGAGATAAAGAAAACAGTTCAAAGAATCCACATATCAAAAAGTTGGTTCTTTGAAAAAATAAATAAAGGTGATAAGCCTCTAGCCAACCTCATCAAAAACAGGCAAGAGAAAATTCAAGTACATGCAATAAGGAATGAAAAGGGTGAAATCACCACAGACCCAGTGATAATTCAGAAGATTGTCAATAGTTACTTCGAGAATCTTTATGCTCACAGAATAGAAGACACAGAAGAAATGGACAGATTCCTCGAAAGGTACAAATCACCAAAACTGAATCAAGAAGATATAACAACTCTCAATAAGCCAGTAACAGCCAACGAAATACAAAACACAATAAAAAGCCTACCAACAAAGAAAAGTCCAGGTCCTGATGGATTCACAGTTGAATTCTACAAGAAATTTATAGAAGATATAATCCCCACACTCCACAAACTCTTCAGTGAAATTGAAAAGGAAGCAGTCCTCCCAAAATCATTTCTGGAGGCAAGTATAATACTGATTTCTAAATCAGGGAAAGACACAATCAAAAAGGAGAACTACAGGCCAATCTCCCTCATGAACATAGATGCAAAAATACTCAACAAAATCCTGGCAAGTAGAATACAGCAAATCATCAAGAAGATCATACACCATGACCAGGTAGGATTCATCCCAGGGATGCAAGGATGGTTCAATATTTGAAAATCTATAAATATAATACACTATATTAATAGACTGAAATTTAAAAACCACATGATCATCTCAATTGATGCAGAGAAGGCTTTTGGCAAAGTCCAACACTCATTCATGTTCAAGGTCCTACAGAAAATTGGAATAGATGGACTTTACCTTAACTTGATAAAAGCCATCTATGACAACCCAAAAGCTAATATAATCCTAAATGGGGAAAAACTGAAATCTTTTACTCTTAAATAAGGTCCAAGAAAAGGATGTCCTCTATCATCCCTCCTATTCAATATAGTCTTGGAATCATTAGCAACAGCCATTAGAAAAGAGGGAGAAATACAGGGAATAAGAATAGGTAAAGAATAAGTTAAATTATCACTATTTGCAGATACAAAATCAATACGCAAAAGTCAATAGCATTCCTCTACACAGATAACAAGCACACTGAAAGGGAAACAATAGAAACAATACCTTTTACAATAGCACCATGGAAAATAAAATACCTTGGGATTCACTTAACCAAGGAAGTCAAAGATCTCTTCACGGAAAATTACAACACCCTAAGAAAAGAGATTATAGAGGATTTCAGAAAATGGAAAGATATTCCATGCTCCTGGATAGGAAGAACCAACATCGTGAAGATGGCCATACTCCCAAAATTGCTGTACAGATTTAATGCAATCCCTATCAAACTGCCACCAACATACCTCCCAGACATAGAGAAATCACTCCTAAAATTTATATGGAACCACAAACGACCTAGAATAGCAAAGGCAATCTTGGCCAATAAAGACAAGGCAGGAGGCATCACAATTCCTGACTTGAAATTATACTACAAAGCCACTGTGATAAAATCAACATGGGATTGGCAACAAAATAGACCTGAGGATCAATGGAATAGATTAGAAGGTGCAGAATCATCTATGAACACACTCAGCCATCTGATCTTTGACAAAGGGGCCAATCATACTTACTGGAAGAAAGATAGCCTCTTTAACAAATGGTGCTGAAAACCTTGGCTTTCTACATGCCAAAAACTAAAACTTGACCCAGCTCTATCACCATGAACTAAATTAAAGTCAAAATGGAATAAAGATCTAAACATTAAAACAGAAACACTCCATCTCGTGGAAGAGAAAGTAGGAGGAACTCTTGAAGACATAGGGGCAGGTAAAGTGTTCATGAACAAACATATATTCACATGGAAAGCACTTGAAAGAACCAACACCTGGGATCAACTCTTATTGAGGAGCTTCTGCAAGTCAAAAGAAATTGTGAACAGAGTGAAAAGACAACCCACAAATTTTGAAAAAATCCTAACTAATAAGCAATCAGACAAAGGTCTGCTGTCTAGAATATATAAAGAACTAAGATATAACAGGGCCCTCAAATTTAAAGACCCAATTCAGAAATGGGCATCTGAGATGAATACACACTTCTCAGAGGACGAAATTAAAGAAGCAAATAAATATACGAAAAAATGCTCCACATCGCCAGTCACCCGTGAAATGCAAATAAAAACAACACTAAGATACCATCTTACTCCAGAAAGAATGGCTATCATAAGGAAATCAACCAACAGCAAATGTTGGTGAGGTTGTGGGGAAAAGGGAACACTTCTCCACTGCTGGTGGGAATGTAGACTGGTACAACCATTGTGTAGATCAGTGTGGAGACTCCTCAAAAGAGTAGGACTAGAAATCCCATTCAAGCCGGCTATGCCCCTACTGGGAATTTTCCCATAGGAACTGAAAACATTGTATCATAGTGATATATGTTTACCTATGTTTATAGCAGCACAATTTGTGATAGCAAAATCTTGGAAACAACCAAAATGTCCATCACATGAGGAATGGTTGAAAAAGATGTGGTATTTCTATATAATGGAGTATTACTCAGCTATTAAGAATGATAAGCTTGAAGCATTTATATTGAAGTGGATGCCACTTGAACACATACTTATAAGTGAAATAAACCAGACACACATGTGTAAATATCGTATAGTCTCCCTAGTATAAGAAGCGAAAAGAAGAAATACAGGGGGCCAGGGAGATGGCTCAGTGGAATAAGCGCTTCCCTGGTAAGTGAAAGAACCTGAGTTCAGTCCCTGGTTCCACAAAAAAAAAAAAAAAAAAAAAAAACTCTGTTTACTAGGAAAATAACAAGGTAGAAAGTATTAATTATTGAATCTTATGTAATTCAGGTATAAAAAATAAGATACGCAAACAGCTACACTCTCTTTACTGATAAGAGACATATGCTATAATAATGTCTGTAAGTATAATATCAGGTATGCACCTTCTATGATACCAAAACATTATGAAAACAGTTTGCAATGTATTAATTTATCAAATCCATCTTGTCAAGGTATCTTAAAACTGTCTCATTGATATTTGTACTTCAATGAAACAATATAAAAATAAAAAAAGAAGAAATACAAATGGAAATGTGCAACAACAATTAAAAACAATTGAGTCAGATAAGGCAAAGTGAATGGCATATGCTGCAGGGTACTAATTAGTTTTTCTTCTGGATGGTTAACAACCTAAGTTTCCAGATCAAAATTGGAGAAATAGGGGAGCCACAAGGCCAGCCAACATTTTGGGCCTAGCCTTTCAAGGTCAGCGAAGACTCAGGACATAGGAGAACCTGTACTGCAACATCATGAAACTCAGGTGAGATCCAAATTTTCTGAACAAGGAGATTATGGAGCCACAGAGGAAAAAGATCGAAGTTTTATAGTGTGCCTGGGGAAAGTCACATGGAGAGAAAACTTTCTCTCAGGCTCTCACAGAGAGCAAACTGGTCAAGCATTGGCTGTGACTCATCCACATGGATGACACAGACATAGGATCTACAGAATAAGGTACAGGACTACAAGATAAACCCTGAGGGGACTTCACTGACCTCATAAGAAACAAAAAGTACATGTGTTAAAAAAAAAAAGTGGGGCTGGGAAGATAGCTCAGCGGTCTAAAGCGCCTGCTTAAGCAAGCTCTCTGGGACCACGGTTCGATCCCCAGCACCACATGCCATGCCAGCCCCTCCCCCAGGGCGGGCTGAGCTGACTACCCCCCCCCGAAAGAAAAAAAAAGTCCGTGATGTGTAGCGAGACACTGTAATAAAATAAATAAAGCCTTGATCTTTAAAAAAAATAAAAAATGAAAAATAAAAAATAAAAAAATAAAAGTACATGTGTTGGTATATAGGTCTTACTCTATCTAGGTCTTAACCATCCAGCAGAAAAGTATAAAAATGAAATATACACCGTGGGGCCATAATAATAAGTTGAGCTGTAAATGGCTATGGTCAACAATTCTTCAGATAACTCACTATTGTTGTGGAATGTTGGACTGTGTTGGATTGTGTCGTCAAGTTCAGGCACCTAAATTGGTTGAATGACAATGGAGTGCCCATCTTTGACAGGTGTAGACAAAGGAAGGGGTATAGAAAGGAAGAATCATGATGTGTGTGTATAGACAGTACAGTTGGGATAGATAACGCCGTGCTTCTACATAATTCTATGAGAGGCTAGATTTGCACTAATGGTGGTTGGACAGGATATTGTGTCGGCTTCTAGTACTATGGACAACCACTAGGAAAATAACAAGGTAGAAAGTATTAATTATTGAATCTTTGATATAATTAAGGTATAAAAAATAAGATACATAAACAGCTACACTCTCTTAATTTATAGATAAGAGACATCTATAATAATGTCTGTAAGTATAATATCATGTATGCACCTTGTTCAATACCAAATCATTATGAAAACAGTTTGCAATGTATTAATTTATCAAATCCATCTTGTCAAGGTATCTTAAAACTGTCTCATTGATATTTGTACTTCAATAAAATAAAAATTTAAAAAAAAATTGGCTTCTGGCCAAAAAATAAAACCACATGTGTGATTTAGTAGGCCATGTCACAGGTAATTACAAAGGCTTTGCTTGGCAGGGCTCACAGACTTGCTGCATAGCTGATGCAATGTATCATCTGAAGGTAGCTGTTATTGCGAACTCAGGCCCCTCTGTCCAATCACTTCCTTACACATATTTTTTTCTTAGACTAGGCATCCTGCATGCCAAGGATTTCCTCAAATTTTACTGGAAGTTTCCGTCAGGAGATGGGTTAATGTTGAAGACATTCTACCCTACTATGCCCTTATATTCACTACTTCTCTATCCTGATTTGCACTTTCCCTCTCCCAACCTAGGCCCACAACCCTACAATCCTTCCAAATATCTGTGCTGGTCTGCTTGAACCTCCACAAATGGGAAACATGGAAAAGAAAACTCAGCATGTTCTATGTTTTAGCCATTTGCTTCTGTTATTGCAGGAAGTGGTTAAAAGCTTCAACAGTGTTTTCATTTTGTGCCTGCTCCTTTCGCCAGCTACTCTGCACACTTGGCAGTGAGATTCTACCTTAGCTGAGCTCCTGCCAGTCACCATTAGGTATGATGTTAGCTGCAGGTATTTTTGGTAGATGCCCTTTATGAGATTGAGGTCATCTACTTCTGTTCCTAGGTTACTGAATTCTTTTTTCTAAACTATGAAAAACATTGAATTTTGTCAAGTAATCTTTAAGTATCTACTGAGGTGACCTTTATATATTTATTCATATTCTGAATGAACATTGTTTTGTGCTGCCCACTCTATATCCAGGTTATTCTTTCTTTTAATGCAGAATTCATGATTCCAAGGTGTTATATAGAAAACATAAGGAAGTTGGTTACTTGGTTTATTCTAGTGAACTCTCTGGTACATCTGAATTTTCTGTGTGTGGATAAGGAGGTGAGTAGCATTAAAAACTCACAATAGTTATGAATGTTTGAATGAGGCTACATTATTTTCTTAAAGTAATATTTATTTTTCCTTCCTTTGTATCCCTTTTTTTGTTTAATGTTTGGACAGGAGACTCTGTCTTCTTCTTGTACTATGGATAACTACTAGGAAGATAACAATATACAAAGTATTAATTATTGAAATTGTCCTATTAATCAACTTTGTAACTGTCTCATTGTATTTGTCTCTCAATAAAATAAAGTAAAAATAAAAAATAAAAATAGTATACTGGGCCCTGTCCCACAGAGCTGATTTTACAGGGTCAGAGTGGGGCCTAGAAATCTGTATTTTTCAGGAGCTCTCTGGTTGAGATGGATTTTTCTTTTTTTCTTTTTTTTTTTTTTTTTGGCCTGGCTCAGGATGCCTTAAGGACAGGTCTGGTAAGGGATGAGGATCTGGAATCAAACCACAGCATTCTGACACTGCTTTGCTTAAGCAGGCACTTGAACAACTGAGCTAATGGCCAGGCCCCCTCTGATTGGTTGAGATAGGACAAGTACTACTGTAACTTAAAGATTATAGTGAACGAAAAGAATTCTTTCAACTTGGATCTGGGGCTGCAGGGGCTGGTTCTTTCCCTCAAGTGGCATACTCTGAGCCTCAGTTTACCACAGTGAAAAGAGGGAAAACACGATGCATGCCCTGTCAACCTAGCAGGCTGTGCATGAGCTCCAAAGAGGTCACATATGTGAAAACACTTGACAAATCACAAATGAAAAGAAGCATTATTATACCCAAGAGGAAAGGTATTTGGAAGAACCTGACTGATTTTCAGGCTCAGCAACAGCTTCCAGCCACCCTTCGCAGGTTTCAAACTCTACACTTAATTCTTCCAAAACACTCTCTCCTGGTCACTCAGCTTTTCTTTTCTTTTTCCTGTATTTTAGGGAAGGTTCCACAAGGTGTTCAGGGTCTCACTACTAAATTGGACTCATAGTGATCAGCCTGTTTACGGCCTCCCAAGTACTGGGATTAGAAGTGCACGCCACCATGCCCAGCCTCAAACACCATCTCAGTGCACCCCAGGGATGGGGCCAGCACAGCAGCTCAGGGATCGAACCCCCAGCCCCTGCAATCTGCTTGCAGGTGCTATAATCCACTAAGGTATTTGGCCGGCCCTCAGCTTTGCTTATGATTGCCTCATTTTAGGTCAGTTTCCACTTTTCAGGGCTTTGAGCTGATCTCTGCTGATTGGTTTCAATAACTATGCCTCTGATAGGGGCCTAATGAAAAGAAGTCCTCTCCCTTTAGATCTATTCCTGGCCTGTCCCCTCAGTGTCCTGTATTTGGGATTGTCTTTAACATGTGTCTAAGTTACAAGACTGCCTATGTAGCAAGGCACACCCTTATAATTCCAGCATTCTGAGAGTCTAAAGTAGAGAAATGATGAAATCAAACCCAGCCTGGGCAATTTAGCAACTTAGCAAGATAAAATAAAAATAAGGGCCAGCAGGACAGCTCAGAGGATTAAAGTGCCTGCTTAGGCAGGCACAGGGGCAGGGGTTCAATCCCTGGCGTGCAATGCCAGCCCCACCCCTGAGGCACGCTGAGACAGCAATTGAAACTGGGTGTGGTGTCACACATCTGTAATCCTAGTACTTGGGAGGCTGAAAACAAGAGGATCTCTATGAGTCCAATCTGTATAGTGGGACCCTGTAGACCTTGTACTAAACACATCATCATCATCATCATCATAAATAAATAAGGCCTGAGAATGTAGCTCAGGAGTAGAGTGTTTGTATAAGCAGGCGTGAAGCCCAGTTCAGTTCTGAGCACTACACAAACCAAACTCAAAGCAGGTGTGACAGTGTGGCTGTTGAGCATGCCTTGCAAGGCCTGCATTCAAGGGCTTGTTCTCCAGCTGGCACTACTGGCTGAGAAGTAGTGGAAACTTTAAAGGTGGAGCCTAGGAGGAGGCCTTAGCTCCTCAAGGATATACCCCAAAGAGATGGGGGGGTTGCCTCAGTCTGTTTCTCTCCCAGGCAGGAGATGAATGGCTGCGATTTGCCACACACTCCTGCCATGATGTGCCCACAACAGGATCAACTAATGTGGATGAGATCTCTAAAACTATAAGCTTGAACATGTAAGCTGATCTCTCAGGTTTTTGTTACAGTATGTTAGGTTTGTGTATATTTGTCCCCCCAAAGCCTCATGCAATCATGGGTGAGACTTCTAGAGTTTGTGATTAATTTATGATCAACTGGGATTATGGGTCTGAGTGCTGCTGGAATTGTGGGTGTATTTCCCCCAGCCTAGGGGCATAGCCTGAATGCAACTGAAGGGAGACAGACTTGTTCTCTGTAGCCATTGTTGCTGCTACTCTTCCCTTTGCTCCTGCTCTTTGCTGCCGCCATGAACTGCTACCCTCTGCCATTTGCCCCTCTGCCTTGGAGCCAGTTGAGTAAGAACTGAAACCTCCATTAACTGTGAGATCAATAAACCTTTCCTTCCTTCACTTTGAGTGTCGGGTATTTGTCCCAGCAACAAGAGAAGAGTAACTGGAACACAGTAGCAGACAGCTGACTAGCACAGTAGGTCCTGCTAAAGAATACCATTTAACATTGTATGATTAGTGTCTGAAATTTTCAATTTACAGTGGCAAGTGCAGGAGAAGTTCTTCTCAATTCAGCTGCCCCATCATCAGGCAGGGCTGCAATCATAACTACATAGGCAACAGCCAAAGGAATTCCATTTGCAAATGACTTCTCCCTTGTTATTAAGACAATAGAAGGGGCTGGGGAGATGGCTCAGTGGAATACGCCCTTCCCTAGCAAGTGCAAGGGCCTGAGTTCAATCCTGGATTCCGCCAACAAAAGAGCAC